>JAOQIF010000164.1:0-115776 GCA_026260285.1 Colletotrichum sansevieriae | reverse complement strand
TATTTTTTAGCTAGATACTAATAAGAAGTATAGTATAGAGCCCGTCTTTTATAACTAGGATATTCTATACTATAAGGAGATAGATCTATAGATCTCTAGCCTAGATACTAAAACTACTAGCCTAGCTATAGCTTTAGAGATTATATAGAATTAGAGCTCTCTACTACGAGGGAAAGTACTTAGCTAGTAGGAATACTAACTCGGGCTAATTAAATAATAGAACTACCTCTACGTAGGATATTACGCCCTATGTAATACTATTAGGAGACGTTTTATACTAACCTAATAGGAGTCTATCTAATAGATCGCTATATATAGGTTTACTATAGAAGACCTTAAGGGAGATAGAGATATTTATAACTTTACTTAAAACTATTTTAAATATAATAGAGCGTAGATAGGACTAATATCTATAGTTAGCTAGCTATTAATAATCTTCTATAACGCAATTAACCTAGAGCTTTAGCGATTCCTAGATAAACTAACTACTAGCAATACTCTCGAGGATTACCTTAATATAGCTGAGAAAAAACGCAAGGCAGTTTAGCGCAGACTCTAGGTGCTAATTAGTATTAACTATATATTAGAAGAATCTAATAATATAATATAGAATAGTAATAAGGGACGACGGAATAACTGAGACTTCTAATAGGATAATTATAATAATCCGCAACCCTAATAACGTTATTAACCTTAGTAACGCTTCTAGCGCTCTAATAACTATTAAAACTAGAAAGATCGCTACCTATAGAACTAGCTATAGAGAAACCCGGGTTTTCAATATTATATAAAATATAATAGACTAGGCTAGACGGACTCAGACGCTTATTATATATAGGAGGATTATAATAACGACTATAATATCAACAACCTCGTTAATAGCAGCTATATCCTAATAGATATATAGGAAGTCCCCTATAATTCAGCTACCCTATTAGAGCAACTGCATAAAGAGGAAATAGCAGGCTGGACGACGGACGTCGTAGTTATAGCGAGAAGCCTGCTAGCAATCTCCCTAACTGCTTTAGTTCCAGACTTAGCTATATACTACGTTAATAATATAGTAAATTTCGCAGGTCTTATCCCAATTCCCCTAATAAATAACGCATAGGTATTACTTAAGAAAAACTAAATTATTAATACTTAGGTGAAACTAGTAAAATAAATAATACTAGCTAAACGGATATATCTCCGCTTTAATGTAAAAAGCGATAATATAGCTAGCCTAGAGGAAGTTTATATTAATATAGGCGCCTTAATAACTCTAGTCGATAGGAATTAGATATTACGCTTTGCGTAGAATCCTACGTTTTAAACGATAGAACTACGGAGGATAAATATAGTAGACTTAACCCTTTAAGTAATAGAGCAGGTTATATTCGACTTCTATATCCTAAGTACTATTAGCAACGTGGAGATTAATAGCTATATTATCGTTATAGCTAGAGTTATAAATACCCTCGGAGCGAATCTTCTATTAGGAATACTATTCTATAAAGATCACGGGCTAGTTATAAACTTTAATAAGGATATAGTTAAGTTCCGCTTAGTATATAGAATGCAATATCTAGTCTAGTTTAGGAGATAGCACCTAGTAACTAGACGAGTTAATAACACCTATACCGTAGTTATTCCCCCGCAGAGTAATATATTCGTTATAACTAGCTTTATTAACCTCCCTAAGTTAAGCTAAGAAGGCTCTAATATATAGCAGTTTTAATCTAATTATATCGGTATAGTTAATACAATAGTTATAGCAGATAACCCTAAGCTTATCCTTATGCGAAATATAATAGATAGGCTAATAATAATCCTAAGAGGATAGCAGCTAGGCTATATTATCCTAATAGAAGCAGAGGAGACTACTAACCTTATTAACTACGCGGACGTTATCACCCTTATAGGAGGAGAATCAAACTCGCGCCAGTTCTTATAATATAAATTCGATAGGGCTATAAGTAATATAGCGGGTAGCGCGTAGTTTATAACCCCGCTTGCTAAATCTAGCCTAGGACTGCCTCGTTAAGCGGATAATATTCTATCTTATAGAATATCTAAGCTAAAAGATATCCTAGTTATATATAATAAGGATAGAGTCGAAATCTACAATTAGGATGCGGTTTTCGCTAGTAGACTTAAGGAAATCCTTAATAACTGAGACGTTTACTATAACAAGGGGATCATACCTATGCTAAATAACTAATATATATATATTAAGCTCGTTAAAAGGTAGTAAAACCAGAAGGCTATAGTAAAGCCTTACCCCCTTAGCGCTAAAGACCTCGAGGTTATTAAGAATATCTATAGCAAGATGCATACTAATAGCAAGATAGTATAAGGTGATAGGCTAATCCTAGTCGTCTATCCGCTCTTTATTATATAGCGAGTAGTTAATAGCATAAAAAAAGGCAGGGTTATTATTAACCTTCGCCCTCTTAACTAAATCACTATCCTAGATATATACCCGCTTCCTAACTAAGACGATATAATAAATACCCTCAGAGGGAAGAAATATATAATAATATTTAATACTACTAGGTTCTTCTACTAACTACTAATCTACTCGAGATATTATAATAGGATAGTAGTAATAAGTCCCCGTAGTATCGAGGTTTCTAATATTATCCTTATAGGATTTAAGAACTCGCTAGCCTATGCCTAGCGTTTTATAGACCGCCTCCTGCACGACTACTAGCACTTTGCTCGAGCATATATTAATAATATTATTATTTTTAGTAATAATAATAAGGACTATCTCTAGCACGTCGATATTATTCTTAAGCTCTTCGAGAATAACTACCTTTATATTAGACCTAAGAAGTCTTTTATAGGGTTTCCTAAAGTAAGACTCCTTAGCTATATTATAAATACTAATAGTATTAAATAAATAGAGGATAGGATCGCAGCCTTTAAGAACCTCCGCTTCCTAAAAACTCTCTATAATATCGAGAGATACCTCGGAATAGCTAGATAGTTATAATATAATATACCCTAATATAATATTATTATAACGCTACTATAGGATAGAAAGACCCGTCTTACTATAAAACTCTATAATAAAAATATACTTCCTAATAGTCTATTAAAAGTAGTTTGAATAAAGAGGGTCTAAAAGGTGTTATTTAAGCTAATACTAAGCGAGCAAGAGGTATAGAACGCCCTCTAGGAGAATCTCTATAACTAGGTTATAAGATACTATTATAACCTAAATAAGCCTATATTTTTTAAGGTTAATACTTATAAAGGCAGCTTTAGGCTTATAGTATTCTAACTAAGTATCCTATAGAATAATACTAATATATCTAGCAAAGATATTATATAAATCTATATCTAATTAGTACTTTTTCTATCTAAGGTTATATCGCCCTTAGAAAAGCGATACTTTGCTATAGAGGTAGAGGTAATAGTAATAATATAAGCTATAAAGAAGCTCTGCAAGCTCATGCAATTAAATAAGCACCCTATATATATTCTCACGGATTACGTAGCTATGAAGGGAATTCTTATATATACCTCGCTATGGACTATAGACTTTAATAAGGCTAACCTATAGCTCGCGAGCGCTACGAACTACCTATTGCAATTTAACCTTAATATTACCTATATACTAGGGAAGCTTAATATTATCCCCGATACCCTCTCGCACCTACTATTACTTATAGCCTTAGGACGAGCTAATAGGTTTAAGGATAGCGACGTTCTTATAGAAATAACCTATAGTAACGACGATAATAACAACGCAGGATTTATAGATATAGTTAACTAGTTAGCTAAGAAGTTATAAGCCTATAGAGCAATAGGGGAGATAACTATAAGCATTTCAGAGGACTTTATTGCTAAGATTATAAATAACTATACTAATAATACGAGGTATAGCAAAATTCTTAAATAACTCCGATCCTAGTAGAAGGAACTAGGCAAGTAGTAGTCGCTATTTAATACTACTACTAAGGAAAATAGCGCTAGAGCTGCTAGAAGAGCCCTAAAATACTATTAAATAACTCCTTAGAGTCTATTGCTAGAAGGGCTTATCCTTTATATAGCTACGGATAGCACTTAGAGACTTTGCATTCCGCGTAAGTTAGTACCTATAATTCTCCGCCTTAATTATAATAAAAAATACTACTTTAGTATAGACTATATAATAGTAGAAATATCGACTTTTTAGTTTTATAATAAGAAGTCGCTTATATAATAATATATCGCCTACTATAACTAGCATGAAGAGAACTAAATCGACTGCTAAAAGCTACTAGGATAGCTATAACCTATCCCTGTCGTAGATATCCCTTATAATACTATTACTATAAACTTCGTTACTAATATGCCTAAGGTGCTATCCTATGGAAGTCCCTATGCCCTACTAGGTTTCCTAGAGTTAGATATATTAGTAATAGTAATATATAAATTCTTAAAAAAGATAATCCTTTTTATAGGATATTTAACCTATAGAGCAAAAGAATAGGTAATAGTCCTACTCCGCGCATTTTTCCTCTTAATCTAGGGAATTCTATATTATATTATTAGTAACTAGGATCCTAAGTTTATCTCCGTAGTATAGTATATAATATTTAACGCCCTTAATATCAAGCTCCTCCTCTTAATAATATACTACCCCTAGATAGACGGGTAGAGCAAAAGAATAAACTAGACTACTAAGATTGCGATATAGTTCTATATATCTAAATCCCCTAATATCCTATAAACCGATATACTTCCTGCCCTATAGCATAATCTTAATAACTCCCTATCTACTATAATTAGATAATCGCTAAACGAGGTTATACTTAGATTTAAGCTATAAAGTATCCTTAACGTAGTTATATAAATAAGCGCCCTAACTAAGAGCCTTACTATCCTTAGGGAGATATATTAAAAGGAGGTACTACTACTTATTAATATAGCGAACGCCTCGCATAAGGAGAGATATAATAACTACTATACTAATATAACTTTTAATAAAGGGGATAAAGTCTAGATATAACTTAGCAAAGGATTCTATTTATAAGGATAATATAATAATAAATAGACCTCTAGATAGATAGGACCCTTCTGAATTAAGCATATTATTAATCCTCTCGCTTATAAGGTAGATATTCCTAAGCACTAGTAGGTTTACCTAATCCTCTCTATAGCCTAGCTATATAAGCTAGCCTAAGGAGAAGACTAGTTTAACTACAAGACTCCGCTACTAAAGCTTATTGAGGTTAATAGTAATAAGGAGTAAGAACTTAACTATATTATTAAATAAAGAGTCTTATAGAGGAGTTATAAACCTACTATTAAATACCTCGTCTAATAGAAGGGCTTTATAGCAAAAGACGATACCTAGGAATAAAGAGACTCCCTATTACCTAATATAAATAATATTATTAACGAGTATAATACTAAATTCCCCCTTAACTAGGATATTAAAAGAGCTATAAGAAGGCGCGCACCTCGTGCGTAACTAAATAGTTTTCCTATCCTTTTAATAGGATAAATATATATACCCTGAATTAATATTAGGATTATAAATTTTCCCTTTATTATCGCTATTTTTACTATTAACTACTCTTTCCTCAATCTCTCTATCTTATATCGAAATAAATAGGAAGGAGCAGAAGGTGCTAACTTTTATACGCCTTCCCTACTAACTCCTATTATAAAAAATTTTTTTTCCTTCTATACCTTCCTTCTATTTACTATACCTACCTACTTTTATTTAGGCATACCTATACTTTTTATTTATTTATTTCTCTCTTATATACTAATTATTACCTAATAGACCTCTTATAATAAGTAATAATATTATCCTAACCTGCTAAATATAGCCTCCCGAATGCTAGCCTAACTAATATTACTATAATAATAGCTTCTAAAAGCAAGGAAGTTATTAATAACTACGAGGTCTTATCCTCTCACCTATCTAATAATAGTAGTAGCTAAAACGAGGGTGCTAACCCCTAGAACGACGAGGTGCTTAACCCCGTCTCCCTGCGCTAAGGTAATAATAACTAAGGTAGTAATAACTAAGTTAGTGTCGGATAACTATCCTGCGCAGGTAATAGTACTAGAAAGATAGGGTTCTTCCGTAATACTATAGTTGTTCGTGATATCTAACTATCGTGGGTTTGGTGGTTACGGCGGCCATATGGGCAGTTCTTGCGTGTGGGGTCCTGGCCTTCCTATTGGTCGAATCAGCGCAATAGGTGGGTCCGGACCGGCCTAATATAGCGCCGGTCGGGTTGGCGACGAACCGCCGACTGGGCTTCCAATACTAGCAGTCTTTTATTACTGCCGGTGCCTACCCCATAATAGCCCATATTCGTCGAGATAACCACCAAATAGTACTACTTATAAAAGGGGCTTAAATAGCCCAATAACCGCAGATCCCCCGGTATGCTATAGTATGCTATATATCCCCGGCTACTGTCGAACGACCCACCCCTCTATCCGTATCGTCGCCTTGTTATTATTAATAAGCTATTAGAGGGCTTTATTCAGCGTTGACTTCGTGAGTCCGTCGGCTAGGTTATCGTTACTATAGATCTAGCAGATCTCCGCGATCTCGTAGCGCTCGTATGACTACTATAGCGCTATTATATTAATTATAAGGCGCTTTTCTTTCGTTATACCTAGCTTGACGAGGCACTCGTATAGCGAATACGAGTCGGTATAAATAATAGTCGATATTAATAGTAGGTCTAGTCAATCGGAGACCTTTTAGAGGGTTATTATAATTGCATAGGCTATATTAACGCTAGCAACTATGCTATAGATTTCCGAGGCTAGTATGCTGCGGGTAACGCGTTTTAACTTCGTAGAGCTATAGTAGACGACGTTACTATTAATTTCGAATATATTAATAGCCTTATTATCATTAGTCTTATTAGCTAGTATAATAATAAAACCTAGTTATAACGATAGGTCGTTATTATTAGCAAAAGATCTATTAATAAAAACAAATAGTTTCGTAGTAGCGAGGTTAAGCGGGATGAAACTAAGGCCTCTATCGAGGGATTGCAACTACTAGAGTATTCGCTAGTTAAGGACCCTAACGTCGTTAACTATAAGGTTTTGCCGTTATATAGCGACGGATAGGTTGAAATAGGCCTCGGGTTAGCAAATTGATATAATATATGCGCTGCGGGCGCGTTATTTAACATATTACTGCTTTCAGACGGCTTCGTCAGCAGAGGGGTCGATAGGGTATAACTTAAGCCCTTAGTCCTTTTAGCGAAGGGTGAGGGTATTACTATTATCAATTGTTACGATCCTACTATTAAATACGAGGGGGTTATTAATAGCGAGGATCTGCTTAGGTTTAGCTAAAAAGCCGGCTTTAGTTAATTCAGCCTCCTTAAGGGCGGAAAACGCATCGTTTAATAGGCCTAATATATCGTTAGTTTATATACCTATAATAGCGAAAGATAGGTTATTTTTCGTTAATATAAGCAGGCAGGGGTTAAACGACGAAGTCTCTATCTCGAGCCTCTCTTTATAATAGTAGCTATATATAGCCTACTAATAGGTACTAGCCTCAGCGATACTATAAAGGGGTTTCACGACCTCTATAATAGTATTATTAGGGTATTTATACCGTATTTAGGCGGGTATTTTAGCGAGGATAGGGCGAGCGAGATAGGTAGCAGACTAGATATAGGCTTAGGTAATATTGCAGATCTAAAGGGTTTTGCTATTAGCTAATAATAACAGGGCGATCGCGAGGATTAGCTATTAACTAGCTCTTTAGATCGTAGGGGCCTGGGTTAAAATAGCCTCTTTACTATTATTAGCGTAGCTCTGAATAACGAGTCTTAACTTCTTATAGGGCTAGGTTATCTTATCTTTAACCTCGTTAATAATATAGGAGTAGAAGATCCGGATCCTACTATAGCAGGCAGGGTTATACCTAACGAAGTTAAATACGCCTCGTTTAATAAGGGATTCGATCTCTTATTAGGTCGACTACTCAAAAGGCTCTCTAGGGGTTATAATTACGCCGTTATTATATAACTTAATAGCGAGGTCGTAGTCGGATTGCTCTTTAGCAGATAGAAAGGTCTTATTAGTAGTAGTAACGTCCGTTTCAGCGAGGAGTATAGTTAAAGTTGGACCTAGCGCTAGGTTGCAGCAGGGCTAGCCTCGGCGCTATAGTAGGGCGGGGGCTATATTATTAGTAATAACGATCGTATTATAGATTCCCTTAGTTACCCCGTGGGGGTCTGCGATCCTATCGTTATTACTATTAGGTTCCGTTAGCAGGTTAGTCGACCGGTAGTAAGGTTTAATAATAGTTAACCGGAAGGATTTCAGCCCGTTAGGTAGTTAAACTATATATTCGTAGCTATTATTAGAGATAAGCCGGTAAGGGCCCTTCTAGCTATCTTTTTCGCGCTATACTCTAACCTCTAACTAGAGAGGTAGGCTTAATATAGGCTTAGTTATAGGGCTATTTCAGGCTATAATAGCCTCGTTAACCTAACGACTAGCGTAGAGTTAGTAGATCTCATTAGTAGCCTTCTATATAGCTTAGGCGTATTGCATAATCGATAGTAAGGGCGCTAAATCATCCGTTAGGCGCGGGTAGGCTCCGAATACTAGTAGGGTTAGTACTAGGCTATCGGGCCTAGCGATATTATTAATAGCTTTTATAGCTATTTAGAGGGCTATATCGGGGTTAGTAGAGGGATCTTCCGCCTAGATAATCTCATAAGCCCGGCGTAACGGCTTATAGTATTATTTAACCTTCCCGATGCTATTATAAGCCTTAACTAGGACCTCTTTTATAGAAATTACTATCCTTCGCGCAGATTAGCGAAATTTAGCAGATCGAAAGGAGGTACTAGCGTTAGTAACTATCTAGTCGGGTAGGCCCTAGTATATATCGATCTAGCAGAGCCGAAGGGTCTACTATATAGTTTTAGCAGATATATCCTTCATAAAGCGTGCTGCGTTAAACGCAGTAGCCGTATTAATAACGTAGAGGGTAGGGCAGTTGCTATCGAGATATATAATATTAATAACAACCTCGTAATTAAAATTGCAGTCGTCTTTTATTATAAACTTAAACCGATAGGGGCTGCTACTATAGAGTTAGTAGTAATAGCAAAACTTCGTTAACTTATTAATAATATCGATATTAATAGGGTAGCCGGCGCGCTAGAGGACTTTATAGAGGCGTTAGATAGATAGGTAGCTAAAACGACGGTAGATATAGCGTAATTCGATATTAGTAAGGTTATAACTCACAATAGCCTCTTCCGGGTTAGTCATAAACCATAGGTAGCCCTATAGTTATATAACCAGGGTCGTAAGGTCGTTATAAACGAGTTAGTTAGTGATATTATCAAATCTTATACTAAGTCGGTCTATATCATAAAGGGATAATAAGAAGGGGGTATTCATTAGCATCACGTAGAAGGTTACGTCGCTAAAGGGAGTTATAATAACTATTATTCCGAGGGATTCGATAGGGTTAGCGCTGCTAAAGCGGATCGAGGCTACCCCGGCTATAGAGGGGTTAAGTTAGTAGTTTACCCTCTTTTATAGGGCTAGGAACTACGGGTGACCCCCGGTTGAATATCGGGCTGCGCCGGAGTCGGGGATAATCCCTCTGAACGTGGTTAACGAGTAACGGTTAGTGATATATATTACGACGGGGTTATTATTTTTATTAACTAACGCATTATAAGAGGGTTTAATGCAGTTAATTGCGTAGAGGGTCGACTAGTCGGCTAAACGAGTTATTATATTACTACTATTAACCGCAGTAGGTTAGCTAAAACAGGTAGTAGTAAGGAAGGCCTCGTCGTTAGTACTATTACCCTCGTTACTATTATTATCGTTAATAGATAACGACTAGTAAAAGAGGGTAATAGGGTCGTTAATAACAGAGGGGTTAGCTGTAGTAGCTACGAGGTCTTCGATACCCTCATACCACGCTAAAAACTAGTGATATTTAGCGGGGTTACCGTTGTTTTAGATATATTAGCTGCTCTTGAACTTGCTATAAGCCTTATGGCGATCGTCGTCGGTATATTTCGTCGACTAATAGCCGGGTTTGCTATAAACGTAGCACTTTTTAGCTCTTGCTGCGTTATTAAGGCTATTGCTAACTATACGGGGCTTAAAACGATTCTTTTAACTATTGCTATAGTAGGTATAGTCGGTCTAGTAGATCCTAGTCCTATTATTATTTTTAGCGATATATTATACTATAGGCCGGGTCGTCGTTAAAATAGCCGAATATAACTAGCTAAGGACCCCTTCTATTAATTCAGCAGGGTTAAAGAGGCAAAGACGGTACTCTTCGACCCCTTAGCAGGCGTTGATAATATAATCCTATAGGATGAGATCGGAGTAGTAAGCTAGTAGTAAGGCTCGTTAGACCTTAGTTATATAGTTAATAAGGATCTCTAAGCACTCCATCCTCGTTTTAGAGGGGTTATTATAAATAACCTAGGTTAATATAGCCTAGCGCTACTCCGTTAGGTAGGCCTAGCGGGTATCATAGGATTCGAAGTAATTGCAGAGTTTCTTAACTATAGCTAGGAGGCTTAACTAGGCGCTACTAAGTCGGTCGAAATAGTAATCGCAGGCTTAGCCCTTTAGTATAAGGGGGAGGGCGCTAGCTGCCTGCGATTACTAGATCCCGACCTTCTCGTAGATATCCCGAAAGATAGTTAATTTCACCTCTAATATATTATATTTAGCGCTACTATACTTCATATTATTAGCATAAAGTTTAGCTAGATCCGTTAACTGCTTTAGCATAGCTAGGAGGCTATTATAGCCTATATCCTAGTTGTTATCGACTGCGTTATCTCCGCTAGTAGGCGTGGTTTTCACTAGCGCCGTCGTAGGGGGGGTCTATAACTACGGGGTTCCAGCTTAGGCGAGGCTCTCGTCAGGCCTCGTGAGATAAGGCAGGCGTATAAGCATAACTAGTACTAATATCTCGCAAATAAACGTTAGATCGTTAGCGAGGTATCGTGGGAAGTTATCTATATAGATATCTAACTAGGCTTAGCTCTAGTAATAGAACTTAGGTCTATTTATAGCCTTAACGAGCCTAATAGAGATTATTCTAGCTGCTAGATTAACCTATACTCCATAGCTAACGACGTGGTCTTTAAGGGCCTTCCTAAGCTTCTAGTTAGCTTTATTAAATAATTCAGCAGTCTAGCTAATAAAGTCGTATAAGAACTCGCACTAGAAGGCTCAGCTAGTATTCTTATCGATTTTATAGACCTCAAGTTAATAGCCTATCTATATATTTACTTATTTAATAGATACGTTGGGAATATCGTCGCTATCCTTATCGATCTCGAAGACCTTACCCCATAGGTCGGGCTAGATAATACCCTTAAGCTAGGTGGGGATAGGGATATCGCTGTAGATAGATCCTTAGATAGATCTATCATAGGTAGTAGGAGGAGGAGGAGGGTTGTTACTACCCGGCTTAGCAGTTGGGGTAGCTATCGTAGATAGAGTAGAGGAGATAGGGGGGGGGGTATAGTATACGTTATTTTCGCGATATCATAGCCTCTTCGTATCGAGGTCGTTATATATAGGCGTAAAGCAGCCTGGATGTTATCGCTATAGTCGTTTACTTAACTAGTCGTTATATATAGGCGTAAAGCAGCCTGGATATTATTAAATAGTTATCGTAGTAGCCCGTAACAGTCGTTTCAATCCCTCTGCTAGTAGCAGTAATATTAATAGCGGAGACGTCTCTTCTGCTATAGGTAGTAATAAACCTTGCTGATCTATAGTAACTCGAGTGGTTATAATAGTTAAGTTAACTACTAATTAGTATCGGATAACTATCCTGCGCAGGTAATAATACTAGAAAGATAGGGTTCTTCCGTAATACTATAGTTATTCGTGATATCTAACTATCGTGGGTTTGGTAGTTACAGCAGCTATATGGGCAGTTCTTGCGTGTGGGGTCCTGGCCTTCCTATTGGTTGAATCGGCGCAATAGGTGGGTCCGGACCGGCCTAATATAGCGCCAGTCGGGTCGGCGACGAACCGCCGACTGGGCTTCCAACAGTTAGTAACTATAATATTAACCTTAGTACTCTAGTTAAGACTTATAAGTCTACTGCTAAGAAGAAGAAGTCCCGCAAGGACTATAAGAAGAGCAAATAGGTAGCTAAGAAGAACTTCTTTACTACGGATACTAAGACCTAATACAAGGAGGTTATTAATAATAATACTAATAACGTTTAGAATAACGATACCTAGGCTACCGAGCTAGCCCGCGTTATTACTAGTACTACTGCTAATATTAAGGAAACTACCCTAGCTAAAACTATAGCTACTACCCCTCGCAAGACTCCTAAGAAGGGCTACCCTAGCCTTATAGCCTAGTACTAGCAGATCGACGAGGCAAAGGCTTATATTAATAACGCCTTTCTATATTACCCTAATGCTATCCTTATCAAGGAGATTGAGAAAATCCTCGATAATATCGAGCCTTCTGAGAATATATCTTCTAACCTCTATATTAGATATATCCAGGATATCCTTAAGCGAGTATATAATATATATATTAATAATAACACCTATAGCAAGCTTCTCCCTAGCTACGCCTAGGTCCTTATTATATACTTTTATAATACCTATAGTTATATTAATAGAATTATTACTAGTAACCTTATTATAATAAACTATATTAACCTCCTTTCTATTGCCCCGCTCGTTAATATTAGTAATATTACTACTACGGACCTATTAGCCTGCAAGGATACTAAAAACGCAAAGGACCTCGCTAATAAGGCTGAGGGTAATATTAATACTATTATTAATAGCATCTAATAGGAAATCCTTCCTCGCCTCGATACTATAGAGACTAATATAGCTAATATAGATACTATTAATATTAACGCTATTAATAAGCATCTCGCTATACTTGAGAATAATAGCATATCTAAGCAAGCGGTTGCTAATAAGATTCATATAGCTATTAATATAGTTAAGACTAAGGAGATTGCAAGCCTTCGCACTAAGATTGCAAACCTCTATACTATAATCGAGGGTCTCTAGCATACTAGCAATAAGCAACTCGCACTAAGTAATACTAGTAATAATAGCGCTACTAAGCGCTAGTAGATATCTAAGTTTAATATACTCCTCTACTAGCGTGATAACTAATTAATAACGCTATAGTAATTTCTAGCGATTAGGATATAAAGAGGGAGAAAAGGGAATATTAAGCGTATATATCCTAGATTAATAGTAATAGCAATTAGGATAATTGCTTTTTAAAAAGGGGGTATATATTACACGCCTTTTAGTAATATAGTTAGCTATTACGTAGTATTCCACGTAACTACGGTTAGGCTTAATGCTTATCCTTTAAGTAGGAGACTTCTAGTAGATAAGCTTAGAAGGCTCGGCTATTATAGAATATATTACGATATACCTATAATTACCTATTATACTATTTGTTATTATTTATGCTTATATTGCTCTTTTCCTTGTTTCACTCGCAGTCTTAGCGACCCCTACTGTAGCCCCAGGCTAGTAGGAAGACTGTGACACTCATACTCCTAAATTTAGATCTAGTGGAATATATTCCAGGTTATCTAGGCTATGCCCTAAAGCTCCTAGGGGACCTACTAGGTATTAGCATATAGTAATAAGGTAGCGAACTAGCAGAGACTTATAGCAGCGTATTTCTTCTTATTCAAGTTATAATAGATATACTTCTACATATATTTGCTATATATATAGCAAAGGTTAATAACATCCTAGTATATCTTATAAAGATAGCTAAGGCAAGGATAGCTACTATTAGTGCTATTAATAAGATCGCTAGATAGGATCTCAGGATCATAAAGATATTTAGCAAGTACCGCGCCTATACGTGTAATATAGGATATAGCAGAGAGCTATTAGCAAAAGGCTAGAGAAGAGATATACTTAAAAAAAGAGGTAAAGAAGAAATTAGATAATTATAGCAAAAGCCTATAGAATAGATAATAAAGAAAAAAATAGAGGCTACTAAGTTAAAAAAAGGATAATAAAGAGGGGAAAATTTAACTAGATTAGAGACCTTAAAAAGAAGACGCCTTTTTATACTTAGCGTCGCTAGGTAATAAGGCTAAATAATTACTAACTATATCCTACTAAACGGTTATATAACTATTAGTAACTAATTAAAAAATAATAGCGATACTTAAACTTTAGAAATATATAAAGCGCTAAAAAATAAAATATATTATTCGCTATAGCATCCTAAATCTAGCGCGGGAAAGAGTAGTAGTAAATAATATAATAAAGGCGCTAAACTATCGCCCTATAATTAGTAATATAGAGCTATATTACCCTATAAGTACGCCTTAGGGACTAAGGCTTTAGAAGGGGGGGTAATTATAAGGAATAATAGCAGGTATAGGATATAAAGCTATGCTATTAGTAAAACGTTAGCGAATTAGGGGTGGATAAATATACCTCGGAGAAAACTCTGCAAGCTACAGACTTAGAAGGTTAAGCAATAGTTTCAATATAATAACGGATACCTATGTTCAGCATTCTAGCCTTTCCTGGTTTAGGCCTATAGCCATACTCTTACAACTATAACGCTAATATCCGCTAGAAGTACTATTAATATTCCTTATAGCTCTTAATAACCCCTTAGTATTCTCTATAAACCTAGTGAGGATATACTTATCTAACCTTAATTAACTTTATTACTAATATCTTTAGCTCTTCGCTAAATCTATAATAGCCCCTAATCTTAAGGCGGGTAATTGTATAGGGGATTAATATAACTTAAATATAATAATACTAGCTAATCCCTCTAATCTCCTATAAACCTCGCCCCTTTAATAGCTTACTGCCTCCCTCCCTAATATTAACTAGCTTATTCCTCTCCTTAAAAGACTATAACTTAGTAGCTTATATATATACTAGACTAAGTTAAGGGATATAGAGCACTAGCTACTAAATAATTAGATAGCTAATAAAGCCTACTATATATAAGTGCTTATAAGGTTATAGGAGAGGTTAGTATAAAGTAAGTTATTCCTTAATACTTATAGCGAAGAATCTAATAAATTAGTCTATAAAATTCTCTAAAACGCCTAATAACCTTAAATAGATAAGAGTTATAGCAAAGCTAATACGATTTTCTATACTATAGGCGAAGTAATAAGGTGAGTTAAGTTAGGATCTTTAGATATCCTAATTTATAGAAAACTAGTAGTAGTTCTAATAGAATAGTTAAAACTAGCTAATTAAGGAGATCTTCTACTATATAGAAGACCTTAACTAATTTATCTTAGTATAGGTACCCTCTTAAAGTTCCTCGCTTAGGTTATTTAAAAGCTAGTAACTTATTTAGGTTAGAAACTAGTTTCTAAATAGGCTAGATACTAATAATCCCTAGAATATTCTTAACCTATATAGTCTACTCCCTCCCTCTATTTTACCTACCTTCTTAACTAGGGAAAACTATTAGCTTCTCCCTTATATCTAAGATATAGTGCTCACTAGGAGACGTGCGGAGAGAGTAGTTATATTAGAGGAATAATTGAATAAGTAGAGAGATATTCTTAAATAGGTTCTTCTATTAGAAAGTAGCTATAATATAGCGCTATATATTATTCGCTATAGTCTTAGGATATAGATTACTACTTAAGAAGGATATATTAGCTTTAGTTAGATATTATACCTAATATATTAAGAATAGAATAATTAAATAGCTAACCCTTAAGGCTATGCTAGGGGCTAGTAGCGATATATTATTCTTAGGCCTAGCTAGATAGTTTTCTCTAATTTAGGTATAATTTACCTTATTTTCTATATATATATATAGTAAGTAAATTTACCTTATTTTCTATATATATAGTAAGTAAACTCTAGCCTTTAGTAGCTATATCCTCCTATAGTTATCTATTAAATAATAGCTATAAATTATTATTAAAGAAGTATAACATGAGACGGCTTGCCTGCCTTCCGAAACGGCGGTCCTGACATGCCATTTTCAGCACCTGCTACATCGGGTAATTCTCAGCTATGCCATCAATCGCTGTTTTTGCTATCCCTTAAATCAGCGCCTGCCCCGCCTAACGCGCCGATATACCTCAAAGTTCCCTTTATATCTTTCCTTTCTCGCAGCATTGCTTTGCGCTACTTTTATATTCCGCCAACCTCAGCTACATCCACAACATAACATTCGCCCTTCGTTAACGTCTGCTCGACTCCCATTAGCAACAACAAACCCCACGATAAACCACAGCTTTTCTCGCTATTAGAAGGTTCAGGTATCTCTTCTCCGCTACCTATACCTATTGTCTCGATATCAGGTGCAGCGTGCCCTACAAAGTAAGCTCCGGTATTCTCTTGCTGCAATAGTTGCTAATTCCCTCAGTATCTTGCCGGTTATAGTAGTCTTGTCGACCCTCCTCTGCTGCCTTACGCCTTGCTAATTCCGTTAATAGTCGATATCGAGAGCCTGAACGCCCCGACGAAACGCTTAGGGATCCTATTGCCCACTCTCGAGGGTCACCCTTACTGTTTCGCTGCGTCTGCCTCGCGTTACCATCCGACCCAAAATTGCCCCTTCAGGTAATTTAAGAACTCAGGGGGGATCATAGGATCAGCCCTGGTCCGAGGTGCCACGTCAGTTCTCGCGAATGCTTTATTGCGGGTATGCTGCCGTGGAGAAAAGCCGCCGGTGCCTCGCCTCACTCTCAGAACCAAAATTACCGCTTCTAGTAACTTCAGAACTTAGCGGGGAGCGTGGGATACGCCCACGGCATGCCGTGTCAGGTATCACGATAAGCGCTCGTGCTGTCCCTGACAGTCCTTTCTCGGGCGAAGGGAGGCAGGTCTTGAGCGAGAAGTTGCTATATCTAGTAATTTCCAAGCTTTCAACCTTATTAGTGGTCGGGGAGCAGCAAAGGCGGCTAGAAGTACCGCCTATCACGGAGGTTAGTATCTAGCTAGGCTACTAGTCAAGAAAAGACAGGCTCTGCCTCGCCGAGAGTCCCCCGAGCTCTAAGGACGTATTAGCTAGGGGCTACGATAGCTTATGCCAATAGAATTTCCTTTTTGGGTAATTCACATTTCAACTATAGCCTGGACGTCCAGCTCACCTATCGCTAGCGAAGTGCCACTGATGATAATAGCCTCGTATATACGAGATAAAGCACGCTAGCTAGGCCATATACGCCTCGCGGCTATGCTATTAAACGATAGCCTAGCCACGCTATCCTTGAGACAGCCTCCTTCTCGGGGGCTTGGCTCATGCAATATCGACCCAGACCTGGGATATAGCTCACAGAGAAGTATTATCCGAGACCCCGAGAATCAGCTCATGCTAGCACTCGCAATCTCAGTCAGGGTGCAGCAATCCGGAACCGCCGCAGAGTCACGTAGCTGCTGTGTTCCACTAGCCAGGATCGCATTCCTCGCAGCATTCTCGCAAAATAAGGAGCAGGAGCTCGCTAACGAGATTGTCCCATAGGGATACTTCCAAGCCGCGGGCAGGACTACCGGTCTATAAACCTAGACGTCCGTACATCGTTACCCAGCAAGACGAACGATTAGACATTACTTCGGCGCATTAGGTAGCCGCTAAGCTGGCTTCCTAGTCCATGAAATTACCCAGAGAGGCAATTCTCGTCTCGATCATGCCGTTCGAGTCTGCCTAGTTTGCCTCCGATAAAGGGGTAATAACATCAGTCACCTTGTATATATGAGAAGGAGGTTGCCAGGAAATCGAGCACAGCTCATAGTGCTGTTCCGAGGTGACATTCCTAACGGATCGTGCGCTTAGCCCTGGAAAACCATAGCGCACTTCCCAGGTGAGGGAGCAGATAACCTCTCCCCCCTATATTAAGAGGCTAAGTCGTCACGCTAGCTAACACGTTAGCCGGGCTCGACAGAGGGCTAGGTTCAGCCGGACAGGCCTCCCTCGGTGCAACTACGAGCCTGAGAGTTTGTATCAATAGATTGGTAACTATCTTAGTCTGCTAACTATAATTCATGCCGCTAGGACCGGACCTGGCTTGCTTTGAAGTTAGTAACGTTGCTTATGGGACTTAGCTAAGGGCTCAAGGCTGCAATCTCATGCATTCATGGTCATCATTTAGACCGGCAAGCCCGCAATCATTACTATTTTGGACGAGGCGAAACCGCAATTAATAAGGGTAGAGAGCCTATCGGTATGTCAGGGGCATCGACAAGGCTCGGAAGAGAATACCACCCCATCCAGGGTACTGCATAACGAAGGAGTTGCATTGCTATAGTATGCTAAGTAATCCCAGCCTCAAGATCTAACATAGGTGTGGAAGCGGCAGGCTCCTCCATGGGTTAGTGGGTAGAATATTTAGTCTAGCCGTCATGCCCAGGAAAAGGGGACCTATTGCAACCCAGACGTCCAACATGTTATATAACGCCCTTTTTCCCCTCGTTACTACGCTAGCCAGCTTATTCCAAACCATCCAACCTTTTTGCACCAACGATGGCCAAATCACAGTTCAGACAGCTGGATATAGAGTCCATGGGAAGGCTCTACGAAAACAAGGAGCGCAAGCAGAAGAAGCTTGCACAATTGAAACGCCAACGCGAGAGCGGAGGACAACTATATCAATCACGCCTTCTACCAATAGCGCTCCTAACACGACCTGAACCAGATGTCGGGACTCTTACTGCGACGGAGGCCCAAACCGTTAGCTATATATCAGGTATAGCCCTATCATATCCCACTAGGCCTTAACTTACGATAGATAGCCGATTTTGACAACCTTTGCAGCACTAATAGCCTCGATTTCCATTTCATCGGAGTTAATTAGGGCGATAAGGAGATCGACATTATAAACACCTTGAGCTCCTTCGCAACACCATTAGAGATAGGTGTTATTATAACAGGAACAACCAAACCTATCTCTTTAGACGAAATCAAATCATGCCCGGAATTCTGGCCGCTTTGTACACCCCAACTTGCCCAGCCTCATATAGAACAGAGTTCTCGAGAGGAGGAAAACGCTTCACCCGAGGAACTGCCCCTGGTTCCTGGCCTAGTAAATTATTTAACGGGGCAAATCCGCCTAACGAGCTGCGTTATTAGCGACTTAAATATAGGTAAGAGACCAAAATCGCAAATATAAAAGATTTCAAAATTAATATAAATCTATATAGCTCCTGCTGAGGATAAAGGGAGGAGCGAGAGCGGCAACACCTGCGAAAGCTCTTACGATAACGACTTAGCAAATAATAACAGTAGTAGCTCTAATAAGGACTTCTATAGCGATATCTGTTCTCAAGAGTTAGCGGTTCTAGGACTAAAACTTATGGATCGAGGTTCGTCGGGAACTCCTATATCGCATATTCTCCCTAGAAGTAACGCTATAGCGCCTAACTTCACGGGAAGCCTGTCCTATATAATAAGCCCTATTCCTAGTTGCTCACTTGAGGTTCCCGCCGCTCTATTAGATAGTATAGCAGCGCCTCATATAGATATTATCGCGGTTCCTACCCCTTCTTTACGAGTTAGTAATGCTACTACTAGCTGGAGGAAACGAGATCACGGGGCGATCGAAGATGGTTATAAGAGCTACGATTATTGCTTGCCTAAAAGAAGGAAGCTACGAGATCCTAGTAGCGAGATAGCATCACCAGCTCTGCTAGCTAGGACTTTACGCGCACTGCCATCTCGAGCCCTGATTAATAAGCTAGGCAAGAGAGGCCTCACCACCCAATTTGATAGACAGCTCCAGCGCTCCCCCAGAAGACGACCACGGCCTCACATAGCTAGCGCCATGAGCTATGACAAGTATACCTTGCGCTCTGACGGACTACCTATACTAAACGTGGACAATATTTCTAGAAAGGGCAAGCTAACGGGAAGATAACGAGGTCGATCGCCAACTACGCTCGAAGGTGCCTCACCTCTAACCGACTTCTCTTCGACTATACCTAGTCCTCAAAAGTCTGAACGAGTTCCATTCCCTGGTGTAGTTACTATAACGAATATATCCTCAGGCACATGTCACACCTATGGCTTGTCTGCAGCACATCTGCTGCGGATAAGCAACACCATACAGACTCTGGCCGAGAGCAGCGCTGAGTTGTCTGGCAGTGGGCTAGGAATAGACCTGCTTGAGCTACTCCTTGTATTTATTAGGGACTATGCGAAAAAGAGACTTCCACACGACGCAAGCACGGGAAACAGCGACCCCTGCGGTATAATGAATCAGGATCCTATATTGAAGGCAATTGCTAAGATATCAGACTCTGAGACAATCAAAACTAACGAAAGCTCCGACGATAGCTCTAGGGATAAGAGCAACAGCGACGGCTCAAGTATGAGTTCAGATCATAGTAATAGTCCTAGTGCTGCTGAGAAAAATGTTAGATAGCATCAGCGACGCCGTTAGATATCTTTAGACGAATCAAGACTACATGCATAGGTTTAGGAGAAAAAGGAGTTGCCGTGGATTGCTGGACAACTGCAGCGAAGCGAACAGGGTGTTCTTTAACATTAGGCGATTATAGGGAAGCGGGATAAGAAGTTAGGAAAGAGGTAAATAAAACATACTCGTTCTAGGTTTATAATTAGCTTTGTTTGCCACTCTCTTCTCCTTCTAGATCTTTTCTGTCCACTGCTTACCTTGCCTCTGCCGTTGCATCGCCCGTTCCAACTAGAAGGTCACCACCGCCCGCTGCGACTAACGCACAGCATCCCACGGAGACCGTCGAGGTTCTAGCACTGCTAATAATTGATGAGAAGTCTTACATCGAGCGGACCGTATACTAACTCAAAAATTGGGCAGGCGTTGAAATAGAGCCAGAAGTTCAAGGTGGGAAAGAAGGACTGCTGCACCCGTCGGCCCGATATAAGGGTTGCAAGTGGGTTTATTGCAAGGTTGATCTGGACAATGGAAGCAGTTACGGAGATCCCCGTAAGACCCATAGCGGAGCCTGGCCTTGCAACCTGTGTAGCACCGGCCCGACTTTGTGCCGAGGAGCCAATGAGAAGACCAGCAAACCCACCACTGCCACGCTAATCTCAAATCCTTGGCGCGACTATTATTAGGGCAACACGGATCATATCAGCATATTAACAGGCTATAATAAATACCTTAATTTTGCAGGTATCAAAGCCTGCCTTTTTTTATTCTTTGTTCCCCGTCGCGCATCGCTCTCACCACGATAGAAGACGAGATCGCCTTTTTATAACAAAAACTTCGGGAAGAGCAAGCTCAACGCGAGGAAGAGCAAGCACGACGCGAACAAGCAGAAGATCGTGCTTTGGATAAATAACGGCAACGAGAGGAAGAATAGCACCGACGAGAGGAGGAATAGCGCCGACGAGAGGAGGCTAAAGAACTCACAAAAACCTCGCAACTATAAATACTCTAGAAATATCTCGAATCTTGCCACTCGCTTAGCCTCGCTATCCAAGTAGTAACCGATCGCACCTTAACTACGTAAGGCGAAATAACTAACCCGACTAGCCGGATTTTCCCTCGATAAATCATTCCATAGGATAACTTTGCAATAAGACAAGAGGAGATATAGGATCAAATCTAGAGCTTCGACTCGTTTGCTTCGGAAGCTATATTTCCATCTCCGTATTAACTAGAATACGTTATATCTCTCATTAGACCTATCAGCAGCGAGCTTAGTCTTTATAACTTCTAGCGCGATATGGTCGAGAACGCAGTCCAGAAGCTAGTCGATAAGGCATATAGTAACGAGCGACTCCGATAAAAGATAGGCTTATAAGGGATTGTGACGTTCGAGAGCTATACGAACCTCGGATAGATAGATAAAGCCCTTCCCGAAGCCATGGAGCAAATATCCATCGAGCAGGATAATACAAACCCCGCAGCAACAGCCTCCAAATAATCCAACCACAAGCCTCGACGCAGAGCGAGAGGGAAGGGCAATCGGGCTAATCAGTTCTACATATATCGCACCTCCGACGGCCGAAACGTTCCAGCCCTAGCGATCAAGTACAAGGCACCGCATAAGTTGCGACGCAACGAGGTCGTCACTGGTCTGGAGTCTGAGATATAGCTGGAACGCGACGTGATAAACAAGGATAGTGAAGGGTTTGCGTTTATATCGAGATCGCTCGCTACCGCTATTATAACCTAGCTCTTCTCGTACATAATCAGCAAAGGCATCCGATATAGGTATGTGTGCACAGGAGAGGCATTCGTCTTTCTGCATATTCCGGATGATCCTACCATCGTATACTATTCTATGCGTATGCCTAATCTGGACGTGCTCGATAGTGAGAACAGTTCTTATGGCACAGCTATTGCGCAGGTCTTTGCCTTTATCCTGCAGGCCCTCTGTGCTAAACCGCCCCCATTGTTATGGCACGATGCAACCACAGCTCTCGATACTTGGGCTATAGAGTATAACGACGTATTAAGGAATATACCCGAAACAGTGCGCAAGGGCAAGGAAGCGCGCCCCTCTCCATACAAGCCCCAACGCTAGCGAGGGTTCAAGCGCTCGCTAATTCGGACACGGTCTCGCTATAAGCAATCCGACGGCAACGCAAGGCTACTAGATGATAGTAGTGACAATGGAGAAGGGACACCTCCGTTACCTACCCTATCACGAGTGCCTCATACTCAGGGCAAAGCTATCGTCACGTTAACAGTAGCGGGGTCAGCAAGAAAAGAGGTGCAACAAAGCAAGAGAGGCCGATAGCATAGCCAAGGCAAGCAGCAAAATATCAAGGATTATCCCTTTTGCACTACGCAATGCCTGCTTAGACTTACTAGTAGTGGGCGGATAGATGGACGCTGTCCGAATTCTCAGGATCACGGATAGCAGCACCTAAACTAATCAGACTTCCTTCGACTCATCCATACTCAACTCGCTAAAGACTATAGCCCTGACGTAGATATCATACTACTTCACCTATCCAGCTCAACTAGCTCACTCTTTAAGGTCAGACTATCCCGCTATAGCTACACTCTTATCGCTAAAGGCGTTAAGACACTCGATCTAGCCCGCCTATGCCATGAGAACGAGGTGTATAATTAACTTTACCCGATTCAGGGAAAATATGTTCCTATTTGCCTAGGACGGGCAGACCTAGCGCTGCTATTATATTACGATAGCGGCGTATATAAACACGTCTTATTCCTCAGCTAGGCCGGCGTGCCTTTGTTCGACACTGCTAATCAAGCCGTTAAGGCCGATATTAACGTAGTTACCCAGGCATATAAGAAAATGCATAAGTTAGGTGTTCTTCACCGCAATACAAAGCTACGTAACGTCTTACATAACACAGTGGGTAGTAGTATTATAGTAGTGGATTTCGAGCGGGCAAAACTCAGCTATCGCCCTCCGCTCGGCTTGCTCAATTCTAACGTTTAAAGCAAAAAGAGAAAGCGTGTAGCGCTTAAGAAGCCGAGATCATTAGTATATCAAGGGAAAGATGGTTTTGCTAAAGAACTAGAATCCATCGTAGGTCATATTTCAAGGTATATTACAGCAGCGCAGCGAAGAACCGCTATAAGTGTGGACAGTAAGGTCAAGATGTACGATAGCTCGGTCTGATTTATTCGGTATAGTATGTTTGCTATAAAGATATCTCGATGCTGAGGACATAGGTACTATCGCTTTGCGCACGAGAATTGCAAGCTTTAGTGATCTATAAAACACATATTAGTATCATTAGGCTATCTCTTTGCAGAGGACCAGGCGGGAACTAGCCTGGTCTATCACTATTATTCTTGGACGTCTCAGGCATTTCTTAGGACTATTGCCCTAGTTCCAGGACGTCCCAGGAGTATCCACGGACGTCCTAGGCGAGTCCCAGGATTACTAGCCTTGTCCTGGGACGTCCTTGGCGTGTCCATGGATATCCTAGGTGTGTTCTAGGATCCCAGGGTATCCCAGGAGTGTCCGCGGACGTCCCAGTTTTGTCCCTGGTTGTCCCAAGACTATTGACATTGTCCTAGGATATCCCAGGCCTATGACCGTTGTCCCCGGACGTCCCAGGCGTGTCCCCAGACGTCCCAGGCGTGTCCCCGGACGTCCCAGACGTGTCCCCGGACGTCCTAGGCGTGTCCCCGGACGTCCCAGGCTTGTCCCAGAACATGACCGTTGTCTCCAGGCTTGTCCCAGGACGTCCTAGGAGTATCAAAGGACTTCCTAGGTTTAACCATGGACTATTATCATTGCCCATGGACGTTCCATATTCTGAGGCTATCACCATTATCCCAGGACGTCCAAAGCCTATACCAGGCGTTTCTCAGGTTATCGAAGACAACCATAGCTGATCTAATCTCCCACGAAGCGCAATCCTACGTCTCCTTGGACTCTAGGCGGCGCTCAGCAAGAAGAGACTTGCATGCGTTACAGAAGCATGGCCCCTATCTATGGGGTGGATACCTAGCACTTAGCATGAGCCGGTTTGCGCGCTTAGCGTGAGAGCAATCGTTGCAGACAATCAAAGATGCTTGTTCCCCGTGGATAGAGTGGAAGCCATAGTCTGCAAAGCTGGCTGTGGCTAACGCTAGGGTCACCGTTGGATTATGATTAGTCCGTGAATTACTTCTAAAAACTAGATATAGCGGGATGAATAGGAAACCTATTGAAGGTGGCGCGTGCAATATGTTTGCTATCACCATGGCACGAGGTCTCCCACTGAGTCCCGTGACAGCCGCCCGCTTCCTATACGTTTCAAGTCGACAACAAGCCTCTAGGCTCTTGCTTCTAGGTAGGTAACATTTCAATCTGCCGATTCATTCTCGATCCTTCTTTGCTAGTATCCAATCATGCCGTGCCAAGCACTTCATACACTCGTCATTTATCAGCCTGCTAGCGACGAGCTACCTGACCTCCGATGCGTTAGAAGACCCTTAGGATAAAAAAACAGCAGAATCTCATCTATTCCTTTGGGATCCACCGTTCAGGTTACGGGCAGCTCTCCGCGTAGCTCTCTGCGAATTCTCCTCGTCCTCAGCGCCTTGAACCTCAGCACGCGTAAGCATATACCCAGGGCAGACCGGGTCTGATACGCCTGCTTCGTTATCCGTAGTAGTGAGGAAAGCTAGCTACGCGATTTTAACAATTTCGCTCATTAATAGTATTACCAGCTTCAAATCTTTCTATTGCATTTGATGTTCCTTATTCCCTTCACCTGGCGTCGTCGCTCTAGTATAGTTAACCGGTGCGATTACGTCTATCCACTTCAGCAGCGGTTGCTAGTTATATAGCGTCTTCAAGATGAAACACGGCTCGACTTTTTCGTCCAGCCTTTGGATACGCTGCCAGCTCCTACGTAACAAACTTATGAGCTAACTAAGTCGGGATCTGAACGTTGCATATTAGTTGATAGGTACCTAATCAGCAACTGCTGCGAATACCTCGTTAACCACAAGTTCAGAGCATCTATCTCCACGCATTCTCTGCTGCTCTAGAAATACTTCATGGAGCACGGCGCGAACGAACATTTCCTGGGAAGGCTTTGCCATAGCTAGCGCGCGTAGTAACTCTTTAACGTCGGAGCCCATAGAGAGGTATATTAGTCGGAAGACGTGTATAGCTAGTGCTCTGCTATAGATTATTAGGCCTGCGACCACCCTCATCTTTTTACCGTTAACTAAGTTTGAGGCTGGAATTGGAATTGCGCGCTATATAGCTATATAATCTCTAACACGATCCTAAGATTTCGTGTCTTATAGCTAGGCTCTGCTAATATTATGGCCTAGGAACTCCTTGAACAAGGCTAGGGCGTCTTTGAACGACGATGCAAGCATGTTATATCTAATATCAAGTATAATCCCCCGTCATATAATGATTAACAATAGTTGCTCACATACATGTCAGTTCTCATATTATCAAGCACCGTCAATGTTGCGGTATGTGATCGGATCTCTGCGAGCTTGCTTTTAGCTATTATTAAGTCCTTAGATTGGATCCTTATTTCGTTCTTAATAGCCTTCAATTTGGCGTCCAACTCGGCAATAATATCCTTGGCCTCCTTTAAGTCCTTGCTTAGCGTGTTATTAATATTCCCAAGAGTCGTGGCGCGGTCGCCTTGCCTTTTGCTTTCAGCAATAGATCTTTGAACTTCATCCTCAAGTAACTTGATCTTTCCTATCAACGTCTTCGTAGTTTCTTGCTCAGCTTTAAGCTTCTAGTAAGCTGCTCCTTTATCTTTCTAGATCTCGTTATGCTCCTGGTTTTGTTTCTCGATCTTCTTTTTAAACGCCTCTTTCTCAGCATCGCGATCCGCAACTAGCTGTATAAATTCTTCGAGGTTCTTCTTATAGGCGGTTTCTATATCAACAAGCTTCCTCTATAGTATATCGTGGCCCAAAACCACAGCCTTTAGATCTCAGAAACTCTTCTTAGTGCAGAATCTTCCAATGCAAGAAACGAATTCGTCAAGAATATCTTCAGGTCGCTAGCTAGTAGCAGGCGGACCCGTCTTTAGTATATCGTGGTTCGCCGTCGGAGCCATTATGCTAGCAGCAAATAGGTCTCCGATTTGCTATGAATCTGAGGAGGGAACAAAAGATGAGAGAAGTTTGTTGCTTGCAATTACTTATAAATCCGGCTATAGTTCAACTTACTTATCATTTACCAGGCTATAGCCGCCCTATGGCTCATGTACCGATAGGCAGTTTCACCGGTATGCTCGTGTCCCCGATACAACGGAAGCATGTTGGTTCACAGACCCAACACATGCATGCGACCGTTTGCGATGGTGCACGTTTGCTATGAGGCGAGCAGATTACTTCATTAGGTGAGGAAGTCAATTCAGGGATCATCAGGTTATTACAATCACGATTCAGTGACAGGAACAATCGACCAACCATAGGGCGTTAGCTCTCCTGGCTGGTGCTATCGAGCACTCGGCGTTCTCGACCTGGCGATCCTCCGTGCAACTATGCCTCACTATACTATGTCGTTGGGGGTTATTCTATTCGTGGCATGCAGGTGCAAGAAGCAACCCCCCTTAGCGTGCTGCCAACTTGCAGCTAGTAAAGACGAGACGAACCATATAGCTTCGTTCGCCTTGTTTTAGTTCTCGTTAGAGGTTATCTACTAGCTGAAGTCGAATCATAGAATGCCGCGAAGAAAATTGCATCTAGGTCGCGCTACCTATTTTATAAGCGTCGGAGTAGGGTCATGTATATGCAGGTAATGTGTGCTCTTCGCCTTCATTCCCACCAACCCTGCAAAGCGTGCAGTACTAAACAGGCTGGAGATAGGTAATATTCGGAAGGCAACTCCCTGCTAGCCTGCGCTCTTCTTTGCTATATATTACTTATTGCTCATGTTATCCGCCTTATTTTTAATCCATTGCTAGTTGCTGCTCCACGTAGCAGGCACCCCTCATGCACTCAGATGCGCGATAAGTGGTGCTCCACTTTCAAACGGAATCCCAGGCAACTTTCCTGCAATCAGCCCATTCGTAAAGTTAGTAGTACCCTTCCCAGTCGATCGAAGAATCACAATCCCCACCGAGCTTTACTTTGCTTTATAGCGTTAATCTAGCAAACCGGGAAGCCCATGCGGGGCAACAGCACAACATTAGAGTATCCACAATGCACCCCGGACAATTCCCTTCACTGGGGTGGAGCTGCACACCGGACGCTTAACGAAGGCTTTCCGTTGGGCTATGCGCAATCGCGAGGAGCGGCCAATAATATATAAAACCACTGCAAGCGTCCTGCTCAAGCACCGGGTCTTAGCATAGCAATATATGCAATAGAGAACTCTGTTT
Organism: Colletotrichum sansevieriae; assembly: GCA_026260285.1. Lineage (NCBI taxonomy): Eukaryota > Fungi > Ascomycota > Sordariomycetes > Glomerellales > Glomerellaceae > Colletotrichum > Colletotrichum sansevieriae. The sequence continues at coordinate 88,064 of JAOQIF010000164.1, read as the reverse complement.
GCGCTTGTCTATTAGCATGTAAAAAATGATTTCGATAGGTGAAGCCTAAAGCAGAGGCGTATAGAGTTAGGATTCAGACTTTCTATTACTAGGCTCGTGAAGCTTCGTATTGCTAGCTACACAGTCCTACCTATAACTTAGCGTGAGTTTCAGATAAAGATATCACTGCCAACAACCCCCCTCGCAAGCAACAATAACTCTCGAGATTGCTGGTAAAGTACAGAAACGGTTCGTACAAGATGCCATACTTCTCCATAAGCTTGATCCTATAAGGGGCAGCCTGATAACATATAGCCTTAACTATTATCCTCACGATGCGGATAGGTCTCGAGAGGTGCTTCTCAAAAGAAAATTTCTCGATTCTATTACACTCCTCGCTTTAATATATAAAAATATAGACCGAGTATTAGCTATAACGCTTAAGATAGGAGCGCTAGAAGGCATAGTTATCTATATTACTAGCAATACTAGAGTATATAATATAACTTTAATATTTCTTCAGGACTTAATATTAGATCTTCACGACGTATTAAATAGGGGTAAGATTATCCCCTTTATTAAGAAGATATAAGCTAATATACTAATTAGGCCTTATAACTAAATGGAGAATTAATATTCTAATAAAGATTATTCGAATTAATATAGAGAAGATTCGCTACTATTTTAAGAAGCTCTATAGAGTGCAGTTAGAGGTTCCCGATATTATAAACACTTTATTGCTGCTTTCTTCTAAGTCTATTATTACTAATATTTAATAATTTTCAGCCTAGATAGAAGACCTTAGTGCGGTTATAGCTATTCTAATAGGCGCGTCTACTATATAGCTTTTGCCCTATATTCTTTAGGTAGAAAAGGCAAAATAGGAATACTTAATATATATTAAAGCGATATTCTTAGCCTAAGGTAGTTAGTTACCCTAGTAGATATACTATATTTATAAGTTAGGAAGATATATAGTCGCCTTAAGGGCGCTATGCTAACTACTAGCGGAATACCCCGGACTTTTCTATCCTATGCGGATAGAACCTATTTACTCCCCCCCGAGGCTCGACTTTTCGATTTCACTATATAAATAACCTCTTAGTGAAGTTCTTTATAGGATTATTAGAGACTAAGAAGATAAATTCGCAACTAAGCTAGCTTTAGTCTAGGGTGCTATAAACCCTGAATTATACTTCCATAAGGCCTCTTATCTCCGCCTCGCTATTTATGCTGAAATATAGCTTATTAGTTTCTACGATTAGCACTCCGAGCTTATGCTTTTATTCCGATTTATCGGGGTTAGTAAGAAAAGCTATTTTTTATACTAAAAGTTCCTCTATATTCACCCGGCCTCCTTCTCTATATCTTCCTCCTACTAAAAGTTATACTTAGCATAGAGATCTCCACCCGCATTAAACTCAAAATTATATAAGATATATAAATCGATTATTACGAACTTATGTTCTTTAATAGAGACGATAGCTAGGCAAGAGTTATAATATCGAATTAGCAGTACTAGGAATATCTAGCTTAACTCTATAGCCGGGGTATCTATATCGGGTCTTATTAATTACAGACCTGCTAGTCCTCTAGACGTAACTATTAATTAATACGCTTCCTCCTCTCTAGGCTCGACTATTAATAATGAAACCCCGGTAGGAGCGCTTCTGAGGATAGATAAAGACCTATCAGCTATAGCTAGTAGGGGAGCGTTATTAATATCCCGTTCGCTAGATTGCAACGGTTATTAGCCCACTAGATTTATCTTCAATATTATACGTACTAATAATAATTAGAGACGAGATATTATATCTTCTGATAATATTCTTAATTCGTCGCAGGAGCTATTATAGTAGATGCTAGTTAATCTACTGAGTTCTAACGACTAATTTAGCGTATAATTTAATAAAGAAAAAGAGTTTTTTGTAGTTAATAATACCCTCTGGGTCAGGAACGAGCGCTAGTTCTACGCCTATCTGCAATTTTTACGCAACTCTTTATGTTATAATGCGGAAGTTCAGGTTTGAATGTATGCCTCGATTAGTTCGGATATTAAGTAGTCCATGAAGTTATATTAATTTTCGGATATCAGCCCTTTTGAGACCTATGCCTACGTTGATAAGCCGCGAGTGCAATTAGAATAATGCGGAAGACCTTACTTAGTGCATGATCCTTGCGACGCTGCTAGCTTATCTACTCATATCTGCTATCCACCTTGTTTCTATTCATAGACGTTTGTTAGGCTAGGTTAGCGCTGCCCTGCATTGCATATGTGGCAAGACGTGGGTTCAGGAATTGCAGCTTGGGCGGCCTCCTGTATATATAGTCCAGATAACGCAAAACACTCTAATAATACATCGATGCCTAATCACACCATTTGTACGCACTTATACGCACCGACGTATCTAGGACACCCTTAATAGCCAGTATACTATATATAGTATTTCAATAACTCAACCCTCTTTCTATCTCAATTTAAGAAACGGATGGGTTCCACGGTTTACTACTCACCAGATCTTTTCTTCAATCTAAGCGAGACGCCGTGAGCCCTCGTACCTTACATCCTGGATATCACGTATCATAGCCCCATGCAAAACCAAAGCCAAGGAGTTTTACGCTATATACAAAGGGCGCATCGATAAGCCTACGATCTACTCGTCTTAGTATTAATTCCGGTTCCCGTGAACTAAGTGAGACTAATCTAGTTAGGGCTGATACACACCCACGGGTGATAGGATGTAGCGCTGCTATGTTCAAAGGTTTCAGTAGCCTTCAGAAGGCGTTAGACTATATGGAGAAGCGGAAGGTCTTTGCTCCGAGGCGAATGATCAGGGAAGGAACTAAGGCATCTACTCCTAGAAGGAAATCTGATAGCTATTATGCTATTGCAAATAGCAGAAACCCTGGAGTATATCGATATTAGCAGTATAATCTTCTATAATAATATAATAATTGCAGTATTAAGATTTAATCCTAACTAAAATTAGTAGTTAAATATAGGCGCTTTCCTAGCTGCATGAAACTCCTGGTGCTTATTATAAGAAATTTAAGATAAAGGAGCAAGCGGAGGCATTCATTAAGGAGTAGAAATAAGCTATAGCTAATATGCTTCTAAGGTCTATTAGAGAGGCGCTAGACTAAGGGATATAGCTAAAGGATATAAGCTTCGACGTTTCTAGTTTATTTAACTAGGACTAGAATAATACTAAGAGCTATAATAAGGCAGTCGGCTTAGATTTTGAAGCTCTTAGTATTCAGGATACTAAGATGGAGTAATAATAGACCAACGGCATAGGATAATTCTATAGTAATATGAATTTATGCTTTGTCGGGTATACGTTCTCCTGCACAGGGCTACCGAGTCATGCGTGACGAATTCCGTCGTTTTTGGAGTAGCTCAGAGCAAAACTAATCATTCCTAATTCTAGCAGACGTTGGAAAAAGGCTCGGAAGCTTCTGGCATGGCTCTTGTGGCGTAGCAGATACCGTAAGAGGCCAGCAATATCGCGAACACAGCCGACAGGTTCGCATTACTTCATGTTGATATGGCAAATGCGGGAGCAAGTAGTACTCAGCCGTCGTTGAGACGCTCCCACAGTTGTCCTGAAAGCGGCCATCAAGTAAAAGTATCACAGGACCATGGCCAACGAATACGTGGGGCGGGTACTCAACCCGAGTATCTAGCAGATCAGAGCACCCGCATTTCCACAGCTCCCCACCCCCTTGTGGCTTGTGGTAAGGTGCAATCGATCGGGGATGGGAAGCCAATCAGCTTACGGACGAGCCAGCCAATGCGCGAAATGGATTTTAACGGCACACTCGTACGGTACGACTGCACTCGCTCGCCTCATCTTCGCCGATCTACGTGCACGTTGGAAATCGCTGCTGGTCTTGTGGCTGTGATTCGCTAGCTTAGCATGCTTGAATCGATGACTGACTAGATGCAGAATCTTACGACTTTTGCGTCTTGTTTCATTATTAGTGATCTTAGTAGCAGTACACCAAGCATGCAATACCAACCGCGTAGGGGGCTGCTATTGCAGATATGACTTCGATCACGGCTGCTTTCTCGGCAAGTGCGTCCGAAGGTCATCAAGGAAACGCCAAGCTGCCGACGAGTGACAAACGATGCTAACCCTCCAAGACGGGCTCACTTGCAGTACCCTGCTGCATGCGCTTCGTGGAAACCCCACCTCAACGGATCCCTAACCCGCCGCCGATGTCGCGCTGCACAATCTGGCCGTAGTGCTGCGGGAGACGCGCGAAGCCATTCCTCCGTGCCATCGGTGCTTATAACTATCCCTTCCACCAGCATGTTGCTCTTTGTTTTTATAGCATCAAACTACCTAGTGCCTGCTATATACCCCGTGCATTTCGTTGGAATGCTTCTTGTTTTCAATCATTACCCTGGTCTATTAGTAGCCTTTCTAAGCCAGGCGCCACTATGCAGGAGGCTGCATATAGGGCTGTAATGCGAAGTATAGAGATTTCTATATCATACTAGTATAATACCTAATCGTTGCGCAGACATATAGTTAGTAGTTAGTATATATACTAAACGTTAAAAAGGCAGCTTTCTATAAGTTATAACTATATCTAGTAATTTTCTCCTCTATATCTATACTACTTAACTTTCTTCTATCTCATAATATCATTCGCCTATAGGACCTACTAGCAGACTTAAGACTTAGCTAATATAGAGATCCCGAGATTAGCATATCGCTAGCAAGTTCCACGAGGTGCCCGATTTCAAATATAATATATATAACTACTATTTTAGTAGTTTTATAGCTATAGAATAGCATATAAACGCCCTTAATTACTAGGCGGAGTCTTTATTAACTAGCTCGGATAGTTCAAAGTATAACTACTACTATAATAGGTATACCGAATGCTTTAATAACGAGCAAGAACTCCAAGATTATAAAATATATAAATACTACTATTATAGTTCGTATAACTATAATTTTTATAATATAAATAGTATTAAAATAGTTAGTTCTCGATTACTTAATTAATAGATAGCAGCAGCTAATATCAGTAGTATTATAAGAGCAAGCAGTATCTTAGCAAGAAGCAACCTTATTATTTTTATAGAAAACTATATATAATAGCAGTAGGCATATTCTATTATCTAGAGCGGGGGAAATATCCCAAAGCCCTGCTAAATTAGATAAAGGTATATAAGGCTATTAAGTAGAGAGACCCGAATAAGTTAATTACTAAGCAACTGCGTTAGTAGTCTAGTAGTAGTTTAGAAGCTATAGCAGCTTCCTAGAACCCTAGTAGCAAAATATTCGACTGCCCCCTCTATAGTAGTTCCTTTAAACTCCTTAACTCCCTAAACTAATACCTTTAGTCGCCTAAGCACTAGGAGAAAGTCTATTATTACCTAAACTAGTATTACTAGGAGAAGTTTAGCGAGTTTGCTGCTATTACTAAGTATTTATAGAGCGAAAGCTATAGCTATATCACCTTTGAGGTTATATAAGAAATAGCGAAGCGGATATTCGATCCGGGCTGCATGATTGCGTTCTAGTTGTATTACTGAAATACATTTATTCGAATGTATTTGTCCCTCTAGAGTGACTATATCAATTATCTCGGAGCATAGTGACTTGGAATATAGGAGGACGTGAAGTATTTCTATAAGGCTATTTCACAGGAAGGTGCTGCAGAAGAGAGGAGCGCTTTAGGCGGTATAGCAGCAAGCAAGTGCTAACTGCGCTAATAGGTTATAGAGATATGTAGTAGGCTAGCAGCACGAATCACCCGAGCTATAAGAACCGAGTAAATACCCCGCTTGCTTCGCCCCTTGAAGCAGTGAAAAGTCTATACTATCTCCTAGCTACTATCGTTACTTAGTTGCTTATATATAGAAATTAAAACTAGAATATAGTAGTAGCATCTAGTACTCTATCGTAGTGAAGGGTCAAAATATAGTTAAAGCTCTAAACCCTTTCTCTAGTATAATGGACTAATAAAGCAGCCAGGACTCACAAGATAGCCCTCAAGTACGACACAGCCTTCACATCCTTGAAGTATGCTTTTAGCGAGTTTTGCCTCGCAGACTAGGGGATAAAAGCTAAGCAAGTCCTCGACTTAGTAAGAAGCTTGGAATAGGATATTAAGCGAGTTGAAATAAATAGACCTGCTATAATTAATAACGGGGTTTATAGAGGAACTAGCTAGTTAATACTATACATATACTTAAATAGTGCTTTAGCATACTTAACCACCGCCTCCAAAGAATTTGAGCGTTATAGTATAAGGCAGCGCTAGGCGGCGTATAACGATATCAGGCGATATAACACGGATTTATAAAGGGTGCACGATTATATAATAAACCGTTATATTTATAATAGCTAAGAAGGTGCGGGCGTTTATCTTTATCTAGCTCTTATCTCTGCTCTTAGTCAGAAAACTTCATGAATTATATCATCTTATCTATCCCCCTTACTAAGCTGGTTTATTAATACTAAAATCGACGATCGAGAGGCGCTAGAAATAGATATAGCAGAGTAGTAGCAATGCCTAAATGCTATATCTAACCTAGTAGATAGAGCGGTTGCTATTATATATAATATATAAGTAGAAAGCCTAGCTATAATCGACTTAGGGGGAGTCTAGAAACGGTTGCTAAAGAAAGGGGCTAACTAAGCAAACCTTGTTGCGAAGGGAGCATAGAGCCTAATCGCCAGAAATGGCCTTTACCCACGAGGTTGCTGCAGAATTGGATCCAGCTTTATTATTAGCTGCTAGTATAACGATCTTAATTACTAAAACATATCAAGAGCTATTGTTGCTTCTATGCTATACTGCTTGCGCAGATATGCTTCGGATCCAAGCTACGTTAGCAACCCTGCTTAGGTAGGATCTTACCTATATAGTCTCTCCTAAGCAGGCTTCTGCTTTTATAGGCTCTCCTATGCAGGTCTCTGCGCAAGTAGCTATTCCGCCTACGCAAGCCTCTATATATATAGTATCTCCTATGTAGGCTTCTGTATATATAGCTGCGCCTAGGCATGTTCTTACGCTTGCAGCTGCGCATATATATACTTTTGGGTGTGCAGATATGCCCAAGCAGTCTTCTGCATACGCAGCTAGTCCACGAGCTATTGTTAGACGACCTGCTGATATAACTCTCTAGGTCGGCGCTTAAGCGAGTATATGCTGGGCTGATGAATGTCGTCTTGGCTAATCCATGCAGAGGTGAACCCAACTTCTAGCCTATGTTTGTGCGAGCGATAGCAGCCACAGACAAACATCACTATCATTGTCTCAATTTCAAGCTATACTGGACTATTCGTAATGATCAGTATTCTGGTATTATAGCTGTGATTACGTAGAGGAAACTACTGATATATTCTCTCAATGCCCTCATGTGCGCCTTAGTGGTAACAGCACGCGACGATAGTCCCAAGCAAAACGCGATCCTGCGCAGAAGTCTCCCTCATTCCTCCTCAGGATCAATCTATCTTGCGACGTAGAATATCCAATGAAAATTAATACACTCCGCATAGAGCGCACGAGACGACAAGCCACCATTCTACTACTATTATCGTAGCTATTGACGTTATTAACTATTAACCTCCGTGGATGGTGTATATGTTTAGAATAGTGTCTGCTGCTTCACTAATATGTGGTTATGCGAACGTGCTAGCTGTCATTAGTCAGCGTGGGATAAGTATTGTTCATATCGCCTATGCTGTCGTGCTATTTAATCGCAGAATAGCAAATAGACTGCGGCGATAGGGCGTAGTCCGGGTCGGCTGCTGGACTAGCATACTAAGATAACAGGCTCTCGAGAAACATGGACTCCGAGGCTAGGTTATAAACTTATGATATAGAAACACACGCCTCTAGGCTAATTCTCGCCTCAGGTAAGATATCCTATATAGCTAGACTAATAAGTAGTTCTATAAGAGCTTAACTAATATCTTTTAATCGGAGTCGCGCATCTAACCAGTCTAGCACTGCGAGGAAATTATCCTCGCGCAGTCGTTATATACTAATAAAGTTAGTACCTCACTAAGCAGCCTATATTACGTACTAACTCTTTATTCCTTAAATTGCCTAGCAGGAGTAGAAGGACCCTATACCTATACCTAGTAATAAGTATAGTTAGCTTATTCCCGAGGGTTAGCTACCTATTAAAAGCGCTCTTTAGCAGCTGCCTCTTTAGTTTCGCACCTCCTTAACTAGCTTGCTTTACTATAGTTAAGTTACTAGGGAAAAGCCTCTTAGCAAATTGATCTACTAGCAACTAGGAGGCGTTGCCTCGTTCTACCCCCCTACTTATTATCTTATCTAGGCCTCTCGCCTAGTTATATAAGTATACTATCTAAATATAACAGAAGCGTTTAATAATAATAGAAAAGTGAATATATAAACTCGCTTTAGCTGCTTGCTCCTTAAGGGAATTAAGGCGCCTTAATATAGACGGGCTATCTATATCACGTTCTAGTTCGATAGGGAGCATCTATCGCATGCTACTAATAATGCTCTAGACTTAAGCCTTTAATACCCTATAGCTAGCCTATAGGCGCTCGAGAGTCTCTAGGCTACTAATTTTCTCTATCTTAGCAACGATAGTTAGGATTTATCCACCTTTGCTATCTTTTATACGCTTAGTTGGAGCGCTACTGCTATAAATATCTATAAATTTGCGCTTTAATAACGCGCTTCTAAGAGCTCGTGGGCTAGCTTCTGCAGAAGCAGCTAGCAAGCAGCTAGGTATATTTCTATCTAATCCAGAGCCTACCTCACTATTATACTTAGAAAGAGGTATAGGCATTATAGCTTATATCTATTGAGGGTTAGGCTTAATAGCAGACGCCGTCTGAGGCTAATCTATATACCTTGAAATCATAGCTATAAACTTATCTCGAAATGAAACGTCTTTATCGAGCAGGGAGCTAATAGCATCAAAATCGCAGTCTAGACGATTACAGATGCTATATAACTTCTTCGCTATTAGTATATATTAAGCAGCTGCTACGAGATAGAACATTACCTCCGGCTCCAAATCCATAGGAGCAGGCATCTTGGAGCAATTGAGATGGCCACAGTAGTGGAAGGTACGGTAGCACGAGGCGTAGTTAAATACTCGACCTGCAAAATCCAGATTCATCCGTTCATTATAAGGGTATTCCCTTATAGCGGCAGGGTATAGTAGCTTTGCTATTATTGTCTTTTGCTATGTATAAAAATAGCTATTAATTAAAGCAAGCTAAGCAAATGCCTAAGAGCTTTTCAGCTAGATCAGTATAAATAAGCTAGCTATAGCTCGCAGGCAGACTGCATTTGAAGAACGTGATCAAAGCGAGTGGAAGTTATGTTGGTTTATGTGTTCCCAGGCCGGCGCCTGCTGTAGAGTTGGAAGGGCCGGCCGGCCAGCACTGGCTACGCTATGTAGATGCGCTGAGGATAGCACCAAATGACAGCGAACGCGGGGACAGTGTAATAGTCTGCTAAGCACAACAGTCTTTGAGAGCGTTAGCCTATGACCGCGGTGGACCGGACGGGCGGTCCATTAGTACCAAGCTCCCTAAACATAGTGACCAACTACATGCTGGTATATATATCACCTTCACCGTAGCAGCCTCGAACATCTGGAGCAGGAAGGATTTGGCGCTATTAAGTACCTTGAACACGCCCCTCCTATTTATATTATCAGAACGATTCAGCGGGCAGCGCCGTGTATGCTCTGTGTGGCAGGTTTAATCCAGCTGAGGTCGCAAGAACAGCGTCTAATATGTACACCTTTGGATGCGAGAAGCCAATTTTCATCTCCTGACTCTTCATTCCAGGACCGGGCCTTCAGAGCCGAAATTATTTCTCGGCCGATCATCCCCAGCCAGCTGCCAGAGCACAAACAAGATTCATCGTCAGCCCAGCGACACGAGGCCGAAGTGCCTGGTCTAAATTGAGGCGCACACCTGGGCTGATTCATCTAGCCAGGCAGCGTGTCCTTAGGTTGGGCCTGCACACGTCGACAACACTTTGCTTGCTGTGACTACGGTGCACCACTAAGGTAAATCCGCCAACCGCTGGTTTTGGGGTTCTGCGGACGAAAGTTAGGCCGATTTGACCCCGCACCCTCACTACTACGTTAATAATTATATTAATTTTTTCCCTCTACCTACTTAGAATAACCTTGCAATTACAAGCAATTACAGGGTTAGGCTTAATATCTTTTCGCCCTCTCCACGCTATATTTACTAAGTTTATTATAGGTCGGGGCGTACCTATTAACCTAGAGCCTTATTATCCATTTATTAAAGACCTCTTCTTTAATAGTATCCTCGTGGATAATATAGTAACTACGCTCTTAGAGGAGGGTATAAATATAGGTAAAAGGATGCTTAAGCGTCGGCTTACTAACTAGGGATTATAGCGCTATAGTTGATATAATCTAGAATAGAAAGAGAATATGCTTCTTATAATTAAGTATCTCTTCTACTAATAGAATGCAAAGGATAATTAGATCCTATGAGAGCTTGCTCGCCAGGGATATAGTACTCTATTATAGGAATAGTTAAAGAAAACGTAGTAAAAATATAGTATAAAGCAACGATATTTTAATAAAGAAGAGAGAGCTAAAGTCGAAGTAGTAGCAATTAAGTTTATAGAGAAGGATCTATAGAGGATACTAGCTATCCTGAACTTCAGGCGGAGCTACCTCTATTAGTATATCCGCTTTATAGCTAGTATTACCGTTAGAAAGAACCGGATTTATAACTATTATATATAGATATTCCCAGATAAAGTAGCTTAGCGATAAAGGGGTAATTAGCAACACCGCACTAACTTCAAAGTCCCCGGACCTAACTTCCTATAGTCTATAGATAGATATAAAAAGCTAAAGAGATTCGGCTTCTAGATTTATACCTATATTAATACATACTCGAGATATATTATATAGATCTACGTCGGATGCTCTATAATAATAGCGTTAAGTACTATGAAATAATATCTATATATAGTCTAAGCCTCTAGGATTTAGCCTTTTCTCACTAGAGCAGACTACAGGAGTAAAACCCCTCTCTTTACAGGTATCCAAGCACTCCTTACAGAGGTTAATCAGATGAGAATTAAATATACCGATAGAGAGGGTAGAGCCCGGGTCTATTAATAGGGTAATCGAATATTATTTTATTATATCTAGGCGCTAAGTATAGGCAATATCAGGATTGAGTTATAGTAGAAGCTCCTATATATAGGCTTTAGTGACTAATAGATTATAAGTATTTTAACCCTCTTATAAAGTATTATTATCTTATGCTAAATTAGCGTTTTTTATTAGAGATAATTAATACTAGAGATTTTATTCTAGATGATATTATCTATCTAATTACTATATATGCTATTTATAGCGATATAATACGGGAGGAAGTTGCTAACTTCATAGACCTTTAGAATACTAAACATATGCATAATTAAGGAAATCGGGACTATATTAAGTTAGGTCAGCCGGTAGATCTATATGATTTAACCTAGGAAAATAATAAATAGGGGGTTAAAATAGAGGCAGATTTTGAAGCTAATAAACTACTTATTGAGATAAGTAGACCGCTAGAGGATATTAATATCGATTCTTTCCTTCTAGATAATACTAGGGATTAGTGCTAGTAGTAATTAGATGAAATAGGTTTCGACCTAAATTCACTTAAGGATATGAATAACTAGGAATAGCCTTATATAGAGATATATCTAAAGCTTTGGGATCGAGTTGAGGCGTATATAGCAGCAGGATTATAACTAGAGCTCGGCCTCGTGGAGAAGCTAATAGGCGGGATAAGAAGATATATAAGTTATTACTATAATAAGCTACTTAGTAAGAGATATTCTAATAGATATAAATAGCTTAAACTCCTGAATCAAAACCCTCTCGATATACTATATTAAAACTATCCTAACCTTACACTATTATAGAACCTTTATAGCAACGAGCTAGAACTAGATAAAATAGACGCTATAAACGTAGTAGAAAATATACTGCTATAGAGAGATAACTAATTAACGCCTTGCTTCTACTTTAGGTTTATATAGAGATTATAGGGCCTGGACTTAGGCGGGCGAGGGTACTTATTAAGGTGCTCCTTATTCTAATTATCAGAACGAGGGAGGGGGCTGCTTAAAGTAGTAGAGTTATTCGAAGTAGTAGAGTTATTCGAAGTAGTAGAGTTATTCGAAGTAGCAGAGTCGTTTGAAGTAGTAGAGTTATTTAAAGTAGTAGAGTTATTTGAAGTTATAGAGTTATTCGAAGTAACAGAGTAATCTGAGATAGTTAAAGAGTCTAAGATGCTTAAGGGATTGCTATTACTTAAGGGATTAGCAATAATCTCAGGAAGATCGGGAAGAGATAATAGAGATATAACTTCCTGGATACTATAGGGAGATCCTATTCGTTAGGCATTCAGGCTTACTTTAGGGATTAATTATAAGTCGTAGCGTTATTACTTCTTAGGCTATTCAGGGCTTTAGTATTTAATATCAGAAGAATTGAAGTCTTTAATATTAAATACGGATTCCTTTTCTCGCTTAATTAGCAGCTTAGTTAACTCCTACTTCCCTTAATAGGGGGTAGAAGCTATATACCTAGATAAAGGCGTTATAGAGGCTATATGCTTAATAGAGGCTGCGCGATTATCCTCTGCTTCTTTAATATCTAGGTAATAGAAGTAAAGGTGAAGCTAAAGAAGCTTGCTATTCTTTTCCCCCTTCTTTAATATTAACTAATAGTCTCTAAATACCTTTAAAAAGATATTATAATCTTTAGATATACTAATAATAGATAGTCCTTTCCTTATATAAACGTTAGTAGTAAACTGAAATTCCTATTATTCGTTAAATAGCTAGGCAGCAAGCCCTTTAATAGATAACCTAATAAACTAGAAAACCTAATCTTATGGAGTTAAGGGCGCTTAGGTGATATAGTTAAATAGAGGTATTACTAAACTATCTATTCGTCTCTTAGCCTAGCTTATAGTATTGAAAGTAAGAAGATAACTTACGAATCGAATAGTAGTTCAAAAAGATAGGTACTTATATGCTAGGTAATAATTCCCTAAGTCTAACCTAGATATTAAGAATAGTATGCATAAGGCTAAGATCCTCCCTAGTTACTATAGCCCCTCCTTTCTTCTGAGTAAGGATTTACGAGGACCTTTCTATAGATTTATTAATCTATTGCTTTTAGCGATAGTTCTTAAGATTTAATGTTTAATCGTAGTAAATAGGTTATATAATAGTCCGGGCTAGGGTAGTAGCTAGTATAGATTAGCTATGCTAGAAAGAGCTATTATATCTAAAACCTAGCTAAGTAGACCTATCTAGAATGTTAATAGATTACGCTAGTGCATTATATAGGGCAGAAGGCCTATCTTAGGCCTCAGAGGACTGCTGAATATAGGCCTTAGAGGACTGCTGAATATAGGCCTTAGAGGGCTGCTAAACACGTAGCTTAGGTAGTCTCTCGTTATTAGTAGCTAGGTTGATGATTTTGATAGGAGTTAGTGATAATGCCTGGCTATACTATGGGTAGTTATTGAAACCACGAGCAATAAGCTTATCCCTAATATTATAGTGAAGGCGACGTTTAGGGTATTTTAGATATTATATCTCGTATGCGTAGGGTGCTATACTAGTGATACTAATATAATAATAGTGAGGGGGATAATGTGTTTGAAAGGAGAGGATCTAGCATTATTAAGGAGCAGAATAACTCCTAATTTAAGCTGAGATAAATGAAGATATATGCGTAGTTAGGTATAGAGTCAGGGCGCCCCTTTCTAAATACTACTATATACTTATTATAAACCTCCTACGCCTCTTAGTATAGTTTGAGATAGTATCTTAAGCTAATTTATTATGGCGTTAGCGTATAGGAGAGATTAGTTAAGATACTAGCCTAGTCTCCCTTATATCTACTATCTTATCTAGTTAGGCATTCCGCTATTTCAGAGCGCTATAAGCCCCTCTTAGCGTTATAGTTTATATAGTAATAAAGCATAAGTTTGCCTCTAAAGTTCAATAGACAGCTTTTTTTTTTAACCTAATTATAGCTCGACCTCCGAGCAATTGCTCGAAATTACCTATAATTACCCGTAATTATAAGTATTTATTTTAGCGCTTACTTTATCTTAATAAGGCTTAGCAGGGTAATATAATCCTTCTCCTAGTATAAAGTAAGCGCTTTGCATTAGTTTCCCTAGGAACTACTTAATAGCTGCTCGTTGCTATTACTAGTATGCTCATTAGCGCTTAACGGGCTAGGAGGAGGCGGCTGCTTATTACTATTATAGGTGCTCTCTTATTATAAAGCACTAGGAGGAGGTATTATCCCTAAGCCTCTGCCTCTCACGAGGCTGCTGAGGCAGCCTGCTCGTAGTATTTAATACGTATAGGCTGCTCGGAGGGGATTCGTCTAGAGTTATGAGGTCGATAGGCTTAATATTTTTTAATAGTGAGTTTAATAATAGGATATTTATCGAAGAGCTAAATACGCTCCTAAAAGTAATTATATAAGCGATAGAATGCGCCTATAGAGCTCTCATAAGCTAGCAGCGCATAAAGAGCTCTATAATACGCTTCGTAGTAGTATAAGTTAAAACTTTTGCAAATCCTAAGTATATTTATACCCGATCTAGCGATATCTCTACCTATACCTAGGAATATCTAGCTATCCTCTTCGCTTATATAAATCCTACCTATAAATATAATAACTAGCATAGCAAGCTAGAGGTATAGTAGTAGGAATAACGTATCTACTCGTTATTATTACTATTATTAGCACTCTCTCTATCCTAGCGAGCCTTAATAGCAGCCTGCTTTATAACCTCTAGCGAGCGCTCGACCTCCTAAAGCTCGGCATTAGATATAGTAGCATAGCGATTATAGAGGGTCTAGTAGTTACTACCTTAGAGGGGGCTTATAGTCTGAGCTAGGGCGTTAAGGCAGCAGCAGCGGGCCGGGCTCGCGGTATTAACATTAAGCCGGCCTATGCCCGGGGTAGCGCTAGTACTACTAATATCGGGGGAGACCTATTAGCTATGCTTTTTAGGGGTAATAGGAGCGGCCTGCTCACCCTTACTTACTAAAGTTAGTATTTGAAGTATTAAACTGCTAGTAGTTAAATATATAGAAAGAGCAATTATTGCCCTAGCTATTGTAGTAGCAGTTAGCGCATGCGCCGGAAGTGATATCATCCTTGCTATCAGGGGGTAGAATATATCTAACCCATATACCCTCGCCCTTGCTATACTTAATGCAGGCGTTCTCAGCCTTATTACTACTAATCTGGATTATTATTACAATAGTATTATAGAAGCCTTTACCCTTCTTAAACTCGCTGCTTATCTTAGTATTAATCTTAGTATTGCGCTAGACGGGGGTATTAGTAAGATCGCTCGCGGTGCCCTTAGTAGGCTTCTAAAAGTCCTTAATAAGACCCTTCGAGTAGATATACTTCTAGATAGCTGTAATTCTTTTATTAATATATAATATATAATAAATAGGTAGAGAAGGATATACTCTTAGGAACCTTAGTCTAGGCTAGGGCTTAATAAGAGGATGCCTTTATAGGCTTCTAGGTAGTAGCAGTCTTCTGCTAATAGGAAGGAGTAGACTCGGCAGCCTTATTATTATCCTGCTCCTAGAAGAAGTGCTTCTTATGCGCTTGCTTGATCACAGGCTTTCTAGTGCTAGGACTAATAAAGTGAGAAGGCGCTTGCTCCGGGGATCTAGGGATGTTATCGTAGTTATACTAGTTAGCTATCTTTACTATTAAGGCTGTTATTATTAATATGATATAGGATATGTTCTGAGGAAGGATTAATAAGTCTTTTTTAGGTTCTAGAAGAAATAAGTAGGGTTAGTTTATTATAGTGAATGTGAAGTAGGGTAGTCTGCTATAGTAAATATAAGGTTAAGTAGAGAGAAGGTGAATATTAAAGGGAAGGTGAAATAATATTAGATATAAATATAGCAAGAGCATGCATATGCTAGAGAAGGTATAAGGATCATAAAGAAGGTAAGAGCATTATTAGATATTATAGTCTTTTTTAGGAAGAATAGAATAGAAAATGCCTTTGAGATAACGTCTTTTATTACATATAAACATATTAATATAATATATAAAGAGGCAGGCTATAACAAACCATATTACCTAAATATCTTATATTTATTATATAAAGCAGTCTTTAACGTTCTATAAATACTATTAATAAGGCATTTATTTAGTTTTATCATTTAACTTAAAGCTACTTGCTAATTCTACTTAGAACTTAATAGCTTTTAACTATTTCAGATGCTTAACTATGCCTAAAGCTATAATTAAGTAGCAGATATATGCAGAAGATGCACCTTTCTTTCCTCTGCCGAATAATACTACGCGTACTCTGCTTATAGGAATGTTAGAAATGTTATAATAGTTTCTAGTTATCTATATAAAGGCCTGTTTTCTGCCTGCCTACTATTATTTCTTTTCTCCTCCTATAAATATGCTATTAAAGATAAAACTAATAGACTTAGAGTCCTTTCTCTATCTCTATAGTATCTAATGCTATCTTTACTAGTACTAGCTTTAGTGATATACTCTTTATAAGAATAAATAGACTAGGTAGCGGAGTAGTATTAGCGGGCTATAACTAACGATGCTAGTGCTCTAGAAGAAGGGCTATAGGCTACCCTTCTGCAGGGAGCATTCCTCTAAGCGTTAGAAACTACACTAGTACTATATTTAAACTTAGAGGGTCTAGGCGGATAGGCTGCTTTATGCTTCCTCTATTTAAGTTATAATACGATAGAGGATAATATAAGTAGCTCTATCGCTACTTAATATTATAATCGCTAGTAAGTTGCTACGAAGTTGCCCTAGATAGTGGAGCTTACTAGTACTAAATAGTGGTATAATAACCGATTTATGAAGCTAGATAGTGTTTCGCAGCAAGTTCAAGCTATTTATACCTAATATATAAGCCTATTATTATTATTAGCATTACTCTATATAAAACTCTACTTCCCCCTTCTAATAAAAACTCTTCCTCTAGTTTAATAGCCTTCTAGCGTAAAGCAGTTAGCTTAAAAAGTAAGCGCTTCTTCGCTTACTTATCTTGCTTATCTTACTAAGGAGCCCCTTTTTATAGGAGAAGGGGCTTATGAACTCTTTTCCCGCTTAGCCTGTTTATACTTGCGCTATCGTTCCTGCTTGAAGATGAAGACGCTAGTGCTGCGGTTAAAGAGGCTAATTCTATTATTATTATCCTTATTATTACTATTATTAATAACTAGTTTCGGCATAGCTTTCTAGCGCAAGGTAGCTAGCTTGAAAGGCAAGCGCTTTTTTAGCTTCGCTATATCTACTATTATAGCGCAGCTAGTTTTTAGCTTCGCTACGTCTACTATTATAGCGCAGCTGGTTTTCAGCTTCGCTACGTCTACTATTATATTACAGCTAGTTTTTAACCTCCGCGCCTAAGCAACTATTATTAGGGATGAATAAGCAGGCGAGATTTCCCTATAACTACGACGATTTCTATGAGATTTCCTAGGTAGAATTTGAGACCTATTAAATAGATTCGATCGAAGACTTTTGCTAAGGATATATATATTTAGTCTTAATTAATAATGCTAATAGCTCTCTCTAGCATAGCACCTGAGAATTAGACTAGGTTTTAGATAATTATACCTAAGTTAGTAAATATTATTATACTATAGGAATTTATAAACGAGATCGCAAGCTTTCTCGAGAAGTATAATAAGGACTTAGTAGAAGCTATATTAGCCTCTTAATTGAATTTATAGCGTGGGTATAGCACTCTTTATATAACCTAACTACGTAGTGCTCTCTAGCTAGTATGGAATGGACTGAGTAATTGCATATAATTGCTCGTGGTTATTATTATCCTTATTATCCTCGTCGTCCTTATTATCCTTGTCGTCCTTATTATCCTTATTATTCTTATTATCCTTATTATTATTACTCTAGGTAGCTTAGACTGAGGTTAAGTAATTATATATAATTACTCGACCTCTTGAGGTATTAACTTATACTTATATTAAGGCTAGAGAGTATCCCTTTTGGATAAATATATCTAGAGAAGCCCTTGAATAGAAAGATCACTTTATTCTATCCTACTTATAAACTTCTTTCCTAAATATCTCCTACTATAGATAACTTTTATAGTCGGATATTTAATTATTTTGATCGCCTTAATTCACTCTTTCTAATAGTGAAATCGCTAATTATAAAAGTCTATTACTTATAAAGTTATAAAGGGTTAAAGCTTCTATATCTAGATAATTCCTTTAGTAGATACTTTGTAGTTATTTATATTATTATAGAGCAATATTGAGGAAGTGTGTATAAAGAGTGTATAAAGTGTCTCTAAGGATATAATACTACTTTAGAAGTAATACTTTACTTTAACTAAAGTAAAATAAAAGATTGATTTAAAAAGCAAAAGATTAATTCGATAGAATCAATCTATTAAATCGATCTTAAGGAATAAGCTAGAGATTAATAAGATCTCAAATCTAACCTTATTATAATTAGCAGATAGAGGATAGGTAAGTCCAAGGACTTTTATAAGATAACTATAACCTAATAAATAATACTCGGTTTTTAGATATAAGCTAGTTAAGAGAGGATAGATAATATATACTCGGTTTTAATATATAAGTTAGTATACTTAGTTTTTAGATATAAGTTAGTACTTCTAGTTGAGATATAGTAAGTTAGAACCGGGGTAATTATTATAGCATACTATGCTATTTTCAGGGTTCGAATAGTAACCCTCTAGAGTTGCTAGCTCTAGAGACTCGTTAGTTTTGTTAGCAGAGGGTAATACTAACTAGACTAAATAGCCGTCTAATTCTATCCTATAGGGAGTATCTATTGACGATTTATTATTAAAGTGAGTATATAAAGGGTATTAAGTGTAATAGAGCGTAAGATAGGATGAAAAAGTAGTATAGGAAGGTATATATAATAAAAGTATATTAGGATAGAGCTATAAGCTAACGATTACTGCTTTGGGATGGGAATAGCTTTATGTGCAATTGCAATTAATTACCTGCAATTGCGCGTAATTGCAGGGTTAAAGTCAGGTTAACTTCGACCTATGTTAATTAACTTGAGTGAGGTGTGGGGTCGAGTCGGCCTAACTTTCGTCCGCAGAACCCCAAAACCAGCGGTTAGCGGATTTACCTTAGTGGTGCACCGTAATCCATCAAGGAACAAACCATGTGAAATTGAAAGACTGCGATAGTGGTGCTCCACCAAGGTTTGCCCCTGATCAAAACATCACGCCAGAGGCATACCCACTCTACATCATGATCAGGCCCACCGCGGATCCTTTCAAAGCTGAGGACCCGTTAACCGTTGCAGCATCGCCCTGCTCAGGTCGGTAAGCAACCGGAGAATGTGAAGTTCTTCTTTCTAATCCTCATCTGGGGATACTCGTAGTAATCGCCATAGCTAGTTGCAAACACAAATATATTTAACTCGGACCGATACACTTAGACAGACTGCCTAGATTGCGAAAATTCCGTTATATCGATAGCGATTGCCAGTATCTCGGACATGGCCAGAACTTATAGTAAGTAGATGTCCCGTAAACTTCAGCACGTCATTTAACAGCACTATTGGTCTTGCCAGCCCTAATTGGCTAGACCCGTCTTTGGCAAAAGATGAGGCGAGTCAGCACTATATGGAATGAAGGCATGGGATTCGTACCCTTGCAGTCAGCCTGGTCTCCTGTACATGGAAGCTCCGGGGATCGTAAAGCTAGACTTCGAACTTGGCAACCTGATTGCAATGCCAAAGTGTAATCCTCACTCAAGCAAAAACGGCATTATCAGCGCTGCCGTCTGAGCCATCAAATCAAATGACGCCAAGATTTAGCTGATTTGACTGCCTCTCCGCCACTATTGATTAATCTGGCTCATTGGCGAATGTAGCAAATAAAATCCATAGAGCACGTGACCAAACAACACTAGCACCGATTACCCGATTAGGAAGTAAGGGAAGCTATTCACAACTGGTCACGATGCCACGAATGAGCCAATTTCAACCTCAAGAAGCACAACGTTCCCTTTCAGCCCATTCTTCATCAGCTGCAACTTACTCATCATCTGGGGCTCTATCAAGTGCCTTTGTGACGTCAGGATCAACTTATTAGTACTCAACGCCCTGTCACAGTCAGCAGCCATGGCTAGGATTGCGACTACATCAAAAAAACCAGCTTGCTGAGGAGGGGGTACGTCGACTGGTGGTCTTTCCACAACTTGAAAGGATCCTCTGTAGGTTGAGGAGGTTGCCTGAGGTACATCTCAAGCTCGCCTTGCTGTCGAGATGTCTCACAACTACGTCTACTTTGTACCCATTGCCTGAAGTGACCGTCATCGTGAGATGGCAGTGTGACCTCGAGAACAGACCTGGCGTTGTCAGAGACTTGCTCTGACCTATGCCAACGGTCAATGTATTCTCTTAGTCCCTTCTTCGCGTCGCGAACCCACTCAAGCTGAACCCCTTCGTCCCAGACTGGCTCAAGGTATGAGATACCAAGTGATGGGTGTAGAATAACAGAAGCAGCAAACAAGGGAGACTCCCCCAATCTTGTGTAGTGGGAGGAGAGCTTCTACTAGGCCAACTTAACAGAAGTACGGAGGTACTCTTGGTATTCTGATGAGATTCCCCGAAATCGAGCAGTAGGTTGACTCGAGTGCTCTCTTACATGTTGCGTGTGGTGATAAAAGTGGACCCACAGTTACCAGTCGGTTACTGTGGGCTATATGGCCATTACAACATTGCGGAAGTAGCGATGCCTGATGAGGCTGAGTCTGGCTTCTGAGTGACGATCGAATGGGACGCCCTAACCAACTCTGTGATGGTTGGGAGTCTTCTTCAGCAGTCAGGTCGATCGTAGACTCTTCTACCTGCCGAAAAGCAATAGGATGGAGAACAGAATAATACAGATTCTTCTAATCCTCAAGATGTTGAAGAAGATACTCCATGCCAGTCATGACCTCCCAAAGACGACCATGCCCATCCCCCTACCCCATCCCCCCGTCCTCTTCTTCGTCTGCAGGTAGGATGGCTCAAGGATAGACGCAACTTCAACCAAGACTTTCCAGTCCTCTGAAGAAATGATGTCATCAGCATGCTGAGACACAATGCACTAAGCCGCGGGAATCAGTCGCGAGAAGGGCAGAAAATGGACTAGTACGCAGAAAGTAGAGACAGTATAGGCTTCAAGGAGACCATGGCTTAAAGTCAGAGATGTACATGTAATCAGCTTTAGTTGCCCTTTCGGCTTTGCTGCCGGGCGTAATAAATTGTGGGTGGGGGTTGGCTATTAAGGTTTATACGGCAGCCTGCAAGAAGGACTGGGTCAAAACCCCTTTAGTCGCTTTTTTAGCTACAAAAACGGTAGGTGCAACCACAATGATTTGAAGTATTTGGGCCTATTCGCTTATTTTGCTAATTTAGGGACTATGATTAGGTAGAAAGTTTTAGAACGACATCTGTGTCTGGATAAAAGCGCACAAAGCTCGTGTATCTGCATGTATGTAATATACAAGAGCTGGGAAGAATGGGTAGAAATAAGACAGAACGCCGCTCGACCAGGATGGGGAGAATCCTTCAACCAAGAACAACGACCACGGTTTGATCAATGAACCCTGGTTGTATTGCATCGAATCGATATCGTATATTTACTGATCATCGTATAGTAGCCCACAGCAGCCCATAGCAGTCCACATTAGTAGCGATTCGTATGCTCTAGGCCCACCTTTTAAAAACAGCTAGCATCCTTACAAATATGGAATTCAGAATAACAACATTCGCTTGGAAGGGCGTAGGTGTAGAGTGAAAACTGAGTCGTGACCAAGTCTTTCTTGCTAGCTGTCACAGGTTTTCTTGGATGAAATACCTCGGATATCATCCCTGACTTGAATCATAGCTATCAATTCAACTCCAAGCGCGCTGCAAGTTTCATACTTCAGGAAGTAAAATTATGCCGATAAGCCGCGTTGTATGGTGAATGTCCGCGACGCGACTTGCATTCACAGCTCCGACGATTCCTGCTGTACGGACGGTTCATGGTCTGGCCCCCACATCACGTCGGCGCTGTGCCGTCTCTACCCATGTTCAGTGATCCAGCGAGGGCAAAAAAAAGTACAATCTAATTTGCCTGCACATACGTATCCCCCGTTATTTGAGATCCGTGTCCGTTCGTGTCGATGACATTTGAATTATCCGGTGTTACTGTACACATTCATTTTTTTTAGACTTTTCACAGGAACTTCTCCACATAACACGTGACTTCGCATGAAAGACACCAACCACGTTCGTCACGCAATCATGACCACGAATTCCCCTTAAAATAGGCGGATTCTCCAGGAATCCCACAAATAGGCAAATTTTCAGATAGACTTCAACAAGGCCGATCACAATGGTCGCAATAAATCCCACGGTGCCTCTCCTGGCAGCTCTGGCAGCATCTCCAGGGCGTCTCGGAATCGTGTGCGCGCGCTTCAAAGAACCCCTCGAGCCATGGGCGCCCGTCGCGAACAACACGTATATGTACGCCAAGGGATCCGTCCCTCAGACGAACGACAGCGTCTCGCACTCGGCGTTCCGCTCGTATATCCCCCTCAGAAACATTGGACGGGAGGGTCACACGTACTTGTACCACATTGTGCAGAACTACGACATGCTTGAGGAGGTCATGATCTTTTCGCAGGCCGATCCCTTTGATCTCCTCGCGCCGGTCATCAACACGACGAAGCAAATGGTGCAGAGAGCGATACAAGTAGAGGAGAAGGAGGTCACGCCGTTTAACGCGGCGCTATTCCACGACCTGGCCGATTGGGAGCAAATCGATTGGAATAGTTCCAAGCAGGCGCTCTGGATTAAGCCGAGCCAGATCAAGACGTTGCGGCTTGCACCGTATACTCCGGCACAGTTCTGGACGAGGTTGACGGGAGGACAGCATCCGCCCGCCATTCGAGCAATGCATGAAGGTATTTTTGCCGTAAAACGCGAGACGATATGGAGTTTGCCGAGAACCGTCTATCAGAATGCGCTGGACGAATTCGAGAAGGCGAACTCGAGTAACCCTGAGGTTGGGTTTTTCATGGAGCGAATGTGGGCGCCGATGTTATCGCAGAAGTACAGATTGAACTCGGTGCAAAATCCTTGATAGCGGGTGGGATGAATGTCCACAGCAGCTCACTTACCTCTGGGCCAGAGAATCCGACCAGATAGGTGTTGAATTGAACTTCAATGACAAAAGAGTGACCAAGGATGCAAAAAGCAAAATACCATTCGACGGGGAATTGAACCCCGGTCCCCGGCGTGACACGCCGATATCCTCATCATTAGACTGTCGGGGATTAGTATTTTTGAAGAGTCCGCCACTCTTGGCAACCAAATACTTACAATACTCAGTGCGTGGCTTGTACTAGCCGCAGTGCTCACAAATCGGTTTGTCACTAGCTCATAGCGGTTGAATGAATCGTCCTTCTACTTCTATATTAGGTCTTGCTATGTTGTACCAATTTGCCGCCGTTTGTGAAAATATTATTCGCTCTCCTCGTTTGCAGCCATAATGCCGAGGCATCCTGTCACGCGGCAGTACGTCCCACCATCCAGCTGCGGCCATAAAAAATGTGATGTATTAGGAGAATACAGTCTAGATGAGTAAATGGGCTTTTATCCAGTTGTCTCATCGGGGTTTCATCTACATATGTCAGATAAACGATATTAGTTTGATGCAATACACCTGGGGTTCATTGAGCAAAGAGTGATTCATGTTGTTGATTGACCGATTCTACCCATTCCGGTTGAAGCGGAGTTCTGTTTTGTATCTACCCGTTCTTCCCGGTTTCTGCATATTGCAAGAATGCACCTAAGCTAGATTTCCTCGCTTTTTATCCGGACGCAGGCGTCAATCTAACAGCAACCCATGCACTCGGTTATTGTTTCCCATTTAAAAATAACGGGATCGGCATTTTATCTATAAAACCTCCGAACCCGAGGCTATGTAAATGCCCAGTAGACATTAGACAGTCTTTTCCTAATTCAAGCATACCATTACACCCTATAAGCGGCTAGGAATAGCGCCTTGTATCCCAGTTGGCTACAGGTACGTAGTGCCCGATTTTACATCCACTTTTTGCCCCTCACGAAAGGATTCATAACGGAACGTCATCTTAATACGCCAACGCCAGGAGAGCATAGCCATTGACTTAGTCCCAATCCGCTCACCCTCTGAGAGTTGGGTAAGAGGCCGTCAATCAGATTTGGATGTGAGTAGCGAAAACTTTCTTCCAACGATACGACGTATGATGGCAAAGGATGGTATTGACTGAGATGCCACTGTCACAGCCCACATTCGTCGATACCGGCGTCATGGACTCGGTGGCGGTATACACCCCGCCAGACCCGCGGCCATTGTCATCAGGACGCCCTAAGTGGACACAATCTTCAGGCCATTCACAGCCGCCGAATTTCCCGGCTGCAAGCGGAAGTGGGTTAGGGACAGGTAGTGGCAGAAAAGTCGAACGATCATGTGCTACTTGTCACCGTCGCAAGATCCGCTGCGACAAGAAATCACCATGCTCATCATGTACCCGCCGCGGGCTTCACTGCTTCTACCCGCAGGCAGGACAGCTTGTCCGTGGGGCCGGAAAGACCACCATGGCTGGTGTAGTGAACCGGATCTTGGATCTTGAGAAGACTTTTGTCGCCGGTGCCGGTCAGCAACATGTTGGGGTCCGTGGCTCGTCCTTGGATGAGCCGGCGCCCTTAGCAGTTCCAGCTGCTGTATCGAGCGGGGTTGCGGGTCGACCTGCTGCTGTACCCACGGACTTCGAGAGGCCAAGGAGCACGCCGTCTTACGGACGTCTTGGCAAGGGCACTGGTGATGAGATTTTAGTAAGGAAGGGGACGTCCAGCCGGTATTTCGATGAAGTTCTTATCTCTCGGGTGTTTAAAGAGGTAAACTAGGCTCAGGCTTATCAGCTATCTGGTCATGAGATGTTGTCAGACTAACTATCAATGGGAAAAAGAAATATGAGACTCAGTCAGTTTTAACAACGCAGTGTGACGAGCCTTACGAAAAGGCAGTCCCGTCACCTTTCAACCCCATAGGCGTATTGTCGAGCCCCGATCCGAGGTTGAATCTTGCTGGTCTCATTCCGCCAAAATTGGGCGCAATAGCGTTGTGGAGGAATTACACCGACAACATTGAAATATGTCATAAGATCATACACAGACCAACGGCTGAAGCAGTCATCTACACCGCGCTAGATGACCCAGAGAAGGCTCAGCTCGAGGCCCTAGCTCTCATGTTTGCCGTTTTCTTCGTATCTACTGTTGTCCTCGATGCAACCGCTGTTCAAAGGGTCACGGGGGAAAACAAGGTTACCACCCTGCATCGTTTCAAAACTGGCTTGGAGCAAGCGGTTGCCAAAGCCGACTTTCTAGAAAATCCTTCAGTCAGATTGCTAGAGGCGCTAGCTATTTACCTAGTAAGCTGTGTCTCTCGCAGTTCGTTCCTCTTTTCCTTACTCTGATCATAATCCTCACAGGCAGCTCTTCGTATACATTACCCCGGTCGTGGCTTGTGGGTCTTGAACGGGCTAATTATCCGAGCCGCGCAGTCGATCGGTCTACATCGTGATGGAACAAAACTCGGCCTTTCTCCCTTCGAATCAGAAATCCGCCGCCGTTTATGGTGGCATTTGGTTGCAAGAGACGGAAGAGCGTCCGAAGACTACGGCATTCAGAGCCCAGTTCTCTTTGACCTCCAAGCCGGCGTTAGTCTCCCCTCCAACCTCGAAGACCACGATATTTACCCGGAGATGAAAGAATTGCCGACCCAAAGGCCAGGCTGGACACCACTCACTTTCTCGCTCATCAACATTCAAGGAGCGCGCGCATGGCATCGACTGGCACAACTAGCGTCAGAGTGGAGAGAGAGGCCTGCAAAGGAGGCTCTCCGAGTGCAGATAGTAAATGAGCTGCGCGATTACGCTGAAGGCTTTCTCAAGCATTGCAACCCCGTCATTCCGCACCAGAGATGGACGTTGCTGATTTCACGCTTCATAATACAGAAGATCGATTTTGTCTCACAGCAGCAATGGCTTAGTCTTGAACCTCCGGAGGCCCGCGCGTCATTTAATGCGGACGAGAACCTCAACAAGGCGGTGGATATCCTTGAAGCCGGCATGAGTCTCGTGTCGGATGAATTACTGAGGCCTTTCCGTTGGTCTACTGTATGCGCGCCTATCCGCAGTACCATTTGCTTCTCTATATTCTCTGGCATCTCCGCGTGAAGCTAGAAGGGCCCAACATAGACCGGGCATGGAGGGTTGTAGACAATGCTATGAATAATGCGAGTCGTGACGGCATTACGTCCGGTCCAGCCGCGAAAATGGCGGTTCTGGGTGCGTTGAGGTCGAAGGCTTTGGCCGTGCGAGATGGGTTGGTGCAACAGGGTGTTAGTGATGTCGGTGATCAAGAGAATGAGGCGTATCTGACTTCAGGGGCAACTGATCAAGGGCTAGGAGCGGACGGGATGAAGTATTGTCTGGATGGGATGGCAAGTATTAGTGAGATGAATTGGAATTCTATGCCGGACTTCCCTAATTGGGGTACGTTGATGACAGAGTTCCAGGTGAATGGGATGGCGTTTCCGAGTTAACTTGACTAAAGATAGCACTTGAAGGAGAAGATTTTGAGCAATTGTTAGCTAACCATCGTAGGCGATCGTGGAAAACTCGCGAGGCGTATCAACTCGTGAAACGATTAAGTAAATGTGGCTTCTCAACCCTTGGGTGTGACGGAGCCAAGTGATTTGACTTTCTAAAAATGTATGCCACTCCATAGACTGTTTTCATTTGCCTATCCTTTTCATGGTGAAAGCGAAGTCACATGCAAGACGTAGACTCTGTATCACTCAATCAGACGCCCTCCGACAATCCTTTGTGGGCCGCGAGACGTCGGCACGTCGATTGCGCTAGGCCCGAAAGCATTGGGAACGTCTGAGAAGCTGGAGACATGCGACGTGGTCAAAAGTGTTGCGTTCCGTAATAAAATAAGTCAAGCTAATCCCATAACTTACCAATGAGTACAACTCGGCCAATCAGCAGAACCTCATTCATTCTAGTCACTACAAGGCTGGTGAGATTTACTCATTCAGCAAACACCACGGCCATGACGGGGTGCGTCATAAGATAGCCCGCTTCCATCGACCACATCTGCAGCAAGCCCCACTGTAGCACATTGAACTCTCGCACATTTTTAAAGACTTCCAGAGCATCTTCAACACTGCTTCAACAGGGCAGCCAACATCGTATTCAATGACGGCAGAGCCATCATGCCGGACACTCTTCTCTGCGTCGGCAGCATCCATTCCAGTGTGCAGAGCTTCTACGTCCCGTCGACCCGGTCGAAGTTGATCGACGGGACGGCTGTCTCCGCAGTCCGTCCCCTCTCGCACCTCGCGCAATATCACAATACCCCAGATGAGACAAAGCACTGGTGGGGCATCAGCCGGACGTGATTCAGTTGGAAGCTGAGAAAGTAGCAGTTCTGTATTGTTGCCTCTGCGCCAGACTGACCCTGACGCCGTGGATGCATCCTATGACACAAGACGCGTTCATTGACGTGGACAGCTTGCTCAGTCATTTCCACGGGTACCTGTGAACCTAATGGGAGCCCTCGTTAGTGGGCAACAGTAGCTAATAGAAACAAGCTAATTTTCCCTCATGAGAGGAGACCCCTGAGGTTGCGGAATCTCCTGTTCGTGACAACTATGAATCTAAAACATCAAGATCTTGGTATTCTCAGCAGCAAATAGAAGATCCCATCCACACATTCACTCGGTTTATGCCACCGGATCGCTTCAAAACAGCTACTGCAGCGGCTCCGTATCTTCGATACTTCCTGCCAGATATCTATCGCAAGGTTAAGCAGTGGTCGGTCCATATACAGGAAACCGGACATTCCTCCTACAGCCCGGGTCCGAACTAAACGTTGATAAGGCTATGATCCGGTTTACGGGCCAGTCTCT
Organism: Colletotrichum sansevieriae; assembly: GCA_026260285.1. Lineage (NCBI taxonomy): Eukaryota > Fungi > Ascomycota > Sordariomycetes > Glomerellales > Glomerellaceae > Colletotrichum > Colletotrichum sansevieriae. The sequence continues at coordinate 59,994 of JAOQIF010000164.1, read as the reverse complement.
TGAGACAACTACTAAACCAGTATGGGCGACCAATCCGTCGAGGCGGGTGGCAGGCAGTCGCCTGGGAATTTCTTCTAGAAGTTGTTATCATAAATAGCTTCTTTTTGTATCGCTGGGGAGAACCAGAGTGGTCCCCCTTTAGATCTCAATATGAATGGCGGCAGTCCCTTGCTACCCGGCTAATTCAACAGTTTGGGCCATTAGCAGAAGGGAGGCAACGGGGCCGGTCCCAACGGGCCACAGATATAAGAAATGACTCTATTCCGTGGCAACAACACACAAGAGATAAACGGAAGAATCCCTCCGCTTGCGTGGCTTGTAACCGACAGAAGAAGGCGCTGGGTGAGGCCACAGGAAACTCACGATCCCACAGGAAAAAGACGAGGTCAAGGTGCCAGCAATGTGTAGTAGCGATATGTAATACGGATGTTTGCTGGTACCTCTTCCATAGCCAGAATATATAGATAATTGAGGTACTAAATATCTGGGCTATTTGGTTGGCTAAATAAAGTCTTGGCTGTATTCTTACTGGCTTGTTCCCCTCATGGGTAAGTACCTGTTGCCTTCTCGCACTTGATGGGATAGCGCTACTGTAAGTGGCGACGTGTGTCTCTACTGTCCTAGAAGAGGAGGAAGAAGACCTTGGTCCTGTGGCCACGGGTGGGAAAGGCGAAAGAGGTCAGCATGGGCCAGAGCCTGAAAGGCTGAACAAAAGCTCAAACATACGAGTGCATCGACTCCGCAGTCGATGGGATAGGCAACAGAGGTACAGATACTGTAACCCTATTGGCTAACTTAATGGATTTAGGGCCCCTGATTGGCTCTACCCCCCCCCCCCCCCCCTTGGCAAAACGGCGTCAAGCAGCACCCGATGGGATAGCCTGCCTCTCTGAGGTGAAGGCGCTGGTCTGGAGCCCTCCAAGTACGACCCAAACAGTCATCATCGCTTACTCTTCATTTGTTCCCACATTCTCTCCAAAATGACAGTGCTTAAGTATCTAATTCCCAACAACATGATGGCTATCATAACGTGGCAAATCCTTTTGAAGAGACTTACTTCCCCAGATTCCGACCAGTCTCATCTACGTGCCATGCTAGTTGCTTCTCTTATTTGGTAATGGCAGGAATAGATTGGTCTACGGCGGGAGGCCTGTTGAGTTCTCTGGTGAGAAACTAGACTTCGTTACATATAAATTGGGCCAGAGTCCCACGATACCAGGCTAGGGGTGTAACTTAATTATCATTAGTACCAAGTATGAACTCTGCCAAGAGATATAAAATGTGCCACGCGTTAAGGTTTTTGTTGATGTTGGTGTGGCGGATGGATGACTCCGATAAGGCGATTGACAGTTGTTATCGTGGGTACGGGTTTGGCAAGCGACCAGGTTTCTTAGTTTGTCAATTGTCCAATTTTTATGGGATCGAATGGGTTGATGATGAAGGGCGAAATTTAGGGTTATTAGTTCGAGACTTCGCGAGGAGCCATCACGGGGGCAATGTTCCGCGGAGGACGGAAAATTACTCGCCAATTCATGACTTAAGTGCATTACCCATCATGAAGGAAGCCCATCAATCAGTTGATCGACTTTGGGTCCCTACTACAGACAGCACTTCCCGCATTAGTGCAAATGCCAGGGGTTGATTCCGGGTGTGCCCAGGAGCACCTGCTTCAGACCACGGGCGCACTATAAAGTGTCCCCGGACTTTTGATAACCCACTATATCCATCACAGTCCCCGTGGATACTATACTGCAAACCAAAATCCACCACTCAAGGTGGCCAGCTACACGGACCCAAATGACGGATCGGACGGCATCAAGGAGTTGAGAAGAGACGCTCAAGGCATATGAGGCAATGCGTGGATACATGAATGTCTAAAAGAATTGGACCAATTGCAGCAGAGTTCATTCGCATGTGTGTCCGTTCCACATGGACAATGCTAAGCATATAAATGACTTATCTCAGTAGTAAGACCAGGAAGACGTGACTAGACGCACTAGCTAAAACAGGCAAGGAAATCAAACTAACTTAATAGTTGAGGTTGTGTTCTAGTTACCATCTCTTTATTTAGTGCCAACCTTACGATCTTACTCAACATTAGGGTTCGATCTTGCTGTATTCATTCAAACCGGCTCGCCATGATTTTCCAGTGGTCTCGACGATGAGTTGTTTTTTGTGGTGTCAGTGCCCATTGCCCGAGCTTATCTGACCATGGCTGTGCAGGGCTGCTTACTAGTAGATATAAGTTCCAATTCAAGACAATCCCTAAGTAGTACGCACGTACGCGGCAGAACAGCTCCGGACTAGATTATCCCATCGGGTGCGAATGGACGCCATTTTGCCAGGGATGGGGTACAGCCAATGAGGGCTTACAATGGTTCTGGAGCTAACCAATGAACAACGAGGTTTCAAAGTAGTTAGTAGGAGTTACGTAGTGGAATACAGGGGGGAAGGGGTATGTAAAATTTCCCCGTGATGCTGCGTAACCTACAGAGTAGTTGCCAGTACTTTTGTCATGGGGCTGATCCAGCAACGGATCCGTTCATGATATAACAGCACAAGTTTGATATCAGGCAGTATAAGCCATTGTCACCACCCTACCTACGAGTCATACCCTGATATGTCAAAGTAAGATAGCACTCATTCCTTGCTCCGCGCGGTATCATTCCTGACAAGGATAGCCTGCGTTTTTGGACAAGGGGTTTTAACCAGTCTTCCTGCAGATTAATACCGCAATACAAAACGTTGCGGAACATTTTTGTGTATAAAATGAAGGGAACGGCATGTACCCTCTGCACAGTTGGGTCTCTCTGGAGTAGCCTTTATTGCAACCTTCAAGTCTTCATACCCAACGAAGACCTTCAATTGATCGATACCTCCAAAATGAAGCTAGCGACCCTTATCTATGTTCTTGTAACTGGTTTCTCATCTGCCCTTGCACAGACCTGCCCTGACGCGAACCTTGGGGAGTGTTACGAATTTTGCAACGTCAACAATCCAAGCAATGATGCGTTTGTAGCATGTACTCATGCTCGCTGCCCGTATTGTAAACCATAAACAGAAAACTCGAGTCCGCCTTGATATCTGTAAGTAAGAGACTGAGTCTACACGGCTTCGTTCGCACTGACCCGTTCCTAGTTTTCATCTTGTTAGCCAACTTCTGCTCAGTACATTAAAATTCCAGCACAGCCTATTGAAAATCCGAGAGATTGACTGTGTAGTCACTAGCACTGTGAAGAATGCGGGACAAGTTTGTTAGATAAACGATATGGATTCGATGTAATAGACATGGAGTTGAGTGATCAACGAGTGATTGTTGTGCTTGATTGAGGGATTCTTCCCGTCCCGGTCGAAGCGGGGTTATGTCATGTATCTATCTACCCGTTCCTACCGGGTTTAACACATTACACACACACACACTATTTATTACGCCCGGCGGCAGAGCCGAAAGGGCAACTAAAGCTGACTCTATATATATTTCTAACTTTATGCTATAGTCTCTTTGAAGCCTATATTCTCTCTACTTATCCTTACTCCTCCCTTTTCTGCTCTTCTCGCTACGGATTCCCGCGGTTTAGTAGATTATGGATTAGCATGCAATCTCGGAGCCTATTCTCCAAGTGTTCAACATCCTTTCTACAGCGGTTAAAGCAGGGTAATGATGTCGAAACCTTCATAAATTAGGTTTTACTCATTATAACGACATTAATCAATCTATCCAAAACCTCGGGTTTCGCCAGCGTATAGAGCTTTAGAGACTATTTTTTAATAACTATCTCATAATAGCTATTAGTAATAACGCTGCTATTAAATCAAACTAATCAAATCTGCAATAGTCCACATAGCTATATTATAGCGATATATTACGCTTACCTAAGGAGACTATTATAACTATTTATAACTTAGAGGGAAAGAAGGAGGAAAGTCCTCGCGGTTTGTGATTAAAGGTCCGATCAGGTCTAGCTAAGACCCCACCCCAAGCAACGAAATCCCCCCACAACCGATAACGCGATTTTCATGCATTTGGACCCTCACTATAATGATTATATTTTGACGTATCGCTAAATATCTCTATCAATCTGCAATAACGATATATAACTTTATACTCTCCTTATTATTAGAAGAATCGCTATCAATTGATACTACTTCTAACTTAATTGGACGGTTCTAAACCTCTTATTGCTTCTTCTAAATATCTTCGATAATTATAAATCGCTCGTTCGGTTTCGGCTTGACTTTTCCTCTTAGTTTTAGCTTATATTTTTCGACTTAGGCCTCGAGTATATAAATAATCTACTAGTTATTAGCTGCAGCTATATTATTAAGGTCTAGTCGCTTCCCGATTTTCTCTAGGAATAGGATACGGATAACTAGGTCGGGCTAGAGTTGCTATAACCTCGTTCTACCCCTCATATTATTATTAAATAACTATCTATATTATAGCAAATTAATAGAAGACTTCGGTATCTTTATAATATTATTCTCAGGGCCCTCTATAACATCTGCTAGCTTCTCACGCTATATAGGGGCCCTTAGAACGTCGGTTGCTATAGGGGTATAGAAGAACCTGCTTATGAGCAGCTTTGACATATTAATAGGCTATATACCCGTTGCCTTCTAGCCTGCTTTAATAATATAAGGCCAGAGGGCATCACTACAGGCATGCGAATAGCACCAGAGGAAGTTCTGCTTGCTAATCGGTGCTGAGTTAAGTATATAGTTGCATTCCTTTAGATAACGTCTATAGGACCCCTTTAGAGGCGAAAAGACCGATATATCTAGCGGCTGCGTGAAATATGATAAATAAGCCGGCAAGTATGCTAAGTAAATATTATTAATATAACATTTCTATATAAACTCGTCGGAGATATAGCTTCCATAGCTATCTATAATAAGAAGATGCTTAGAACGTAGTCTCTTAGCCTCTAAGGCTATTCCGGGTAAGAATACCTTCTCTAGCTACTCGATGCCTATATTATTTAATATCTATCCGTTCTTTAATAATATAAAGTGCTATAAAGCGAAGTTTATAAGATCCTAGGGGAACTACTACTACTATATAGTCTTGCCCTTAAAGATAACGAGTAGGGATAAGCTTTGCCCGTTTGCTAAGATATACTTAACGATAGACGTCTAGGTGTAATCCTCAGAGCTCTAGACGAATATTGAAGGCTTTCCGGAATATCCTAGTACTAAATCGTCCCTCTATATCCCTTCTATAATTCCTATTTTATCTATATTCTATCGAAGGCTTATTAGTATCTTTTTAACCTCTAGAAGGTTAAGAATCGCAAAGAACTGCTTAATATTATTAATAGTAACGTCTTTAACGCATCGAGTATTAATCTTCTATGCCTTAAGCATCTTAACGGCTAGGTTTCGGCATAGGAAGCCCTCTATCTACTTCCTCCTAAGTAGCTATATATCGCTAGTAGCGCAAAGGATGCGTTTAGCGAATATTCATATATATCGATAGCTAGGCGCGAAGCCTAGGGAGCCTTATATAAAGACCTAAGTCATTAGAGCCGACTCCTGCTTCGTACTTAGGCGTTATTCGTATACTTTTGACTTATATTTCGATATAGCACCTTTCAAATAGCTATAGATAGTAGCGTATAATACCCCCCATTCTCTCGCAGCTGCAAGGACGGGCTGACCACCCCGTACGGCTATAATAGCGCTAGCGAGGTTATCGGGGGTATAACTAGGTATATAAAGTATTGTGGTATTTTTTTCGGATTTTATTTCGATCGTTATAGTAGCGAAAAACCTAGCTAACTAGGATGATATATGTTATGTAGCATGCAGGTTGCGCGATGCGACGCGTTATCGGTTGTGGGGGGATTTCGTTGCTTGGGGTGGGGTCTTAGGTCCTTATAGCACGGGCTCGGCTAACCCGACTCGTTCAGGTATTATACTCGGTACGACGTCGCATTATTATTATTAGCTTTAGTACTAACTTTCCGGGCTCGCCTAAGCATAAGTATACTGAAATTAGGTCGGCTTTTGAAGATAAGGGTCTTTATACTAACCTATACGTAGTAAGGGCAAGGTATACTATTATAACTAATATTAATGATTATAGGGGTGGAGAGGGTAATAAGGCGGCCTAAACACTCATGTTTCTACGCAAATCATTCGTACTAGCCTCTTATAGCAAGGCTATAGAATATATCGATTATATTAGGCTATTTGCTTCTTTACTCTCAACTTTCAGCTTAGTCGCTATGCTTATTATTAAGGCTAAGAAGTATTCGGAAGTGAAACTCGTATAAATATTATTATACTTCTTTTCCTATATATATATCCTATCGAGTATAAGTAGACTGCAATACTCTGGGTTTACTTTATAAGATAAGAATTAACTACTCGAAGCCTTTGCTAAGGATCTTTAACCCAATTAAATTAAACTATTAAGGAGTATAAGCTAATACTAGAGATTCTATTAGTAATATCTATACTAATAAACTCGGGAATTATAAAAAGCAATATTATATTACTAATAGCATAACCTCGTCTGTTTCCTCCGCCTTGCGTTATAATAAAATCTATGCATACTTCTATACGAGTTATAGATATAACTTATTCGAAATAGTCTAACTATGCTAAAAAAGGCTAGTATATCGTTTCTACCTGGTCCTAGCTCTATAAAACTTATTAGGATAGTATTAAGCCTATAAGCCTATAGTGATCCTATCTACTCTTTAGTACGAATAAGATACTGTCGGAATAACTATCCTGCGCAGGTAATAGTACCAGAAAGATAGGGTTCTTCCGTAATACTATAGTTATTCGTGATATCTAACTATCGTAGATTTAGTAGTTATAATAGCCATATGGGCAGTCCTTGCATATAGGGTCCTAGCCCTCTGATTAGCTAAATTAGCGTAATAGGTAGGTCCGAACAGCCCGATGTAGCGCCGGTCGGGTCAGCGACGAACCGCCGACTAGGCTTCTAATACTAGCAGTCTTTTATTACTACTAGTATCTACCCTATAATAGCCTATATTCGTCGAGATAACCACTAAATAGTACTACTTATAAAAGGGGCCTAAATAGCCTATAACCGCAGATCCCCCGGTATGCTATATATCCCTAGCTACTGTTAAACGACCCACCCCTCTATCTATATCGTCACCTTATTATTATTAATAAGCCGTTAGAGGGCTTTATTCGGCATTAACTTCGTGAGTCTATCAGCTAGGTTATTATTACTATAGATCTAGCGGATCTCCGCAATCTCGTAGCGCTCGTATAACTACTATAGCGCTATTATATCGATTATAAGGCGCTTTTCTTTCGTTATACCTAGCTTAACGAGGTACTCATATAGCGAATACGAGTCGGTATAAATAATAGTTAATATCGATAATAGATCTAGTTAATTAGAGACCTTTTAGAGGGTTATTGCGATCGCATAGGCTATATTAATACTAGCGACTATACTATAGATCTCTGAGGCTAGTATGCTGCGGGTAATGCGTTTTGACTTCGTTAAGCTATAGTAGATGACGTTACTATTAATTTCAAATGCATTAATAGCCTCATTATTATTAGTCTCGTTAGCTAATATAATAATAAAGCCTAGTTATAACGATAGGTCGTTATTATTAGCAAAAGATCTATTAATAAAAATAAATAGTTTTATAGTAGCGAGGTTAAGCGGGATGAAACTAAGGCCTCTATTAAGGGATTATAACTGCTAGAGTATTCGCTAGTTAAGGATTCTAACGTTATTAACTATAGGGTTTTGCCGTTATATAGCAACGGATAGGTCGAAATAGGCCTCGAGTTAGTAAATTAATACGATATACGCGCTACGGGCGCATTATTTAACATATTGCTGCTTTCGGATAGCTTCGTTAGCAGAGGGGTCGATAGGGTATAACTTAAGCCCTTAGTCCTTTTAGCGAAGGGTGAGGGTATTGCTATTATTAATCGTTACAATCCTACTATTAAATATAAGGAGGTTATTAGTAGCGAGGATCTACTTAGGTTTAGCTAAAAAACCAGCTTTAGTTAATTTAGCCTCCTTAAGGGCGGAAAACGCGTCGTTTAATAGGCCTAATATATCATTAGTTTATATACCTATAATAGCGAAAGATAGGTTATTTTTCATCGATATAAGTAGGCAGGGGTTAAATAACGAAGTCTCTATCTCGAGCCTCTCTTTATAGTAGTAGCTATATATAGCCTACTAATAGGTGCTAGCCTTAGCGATACTATAGAGGGGTTTTATAACCTCTATAATAGTATTATTAGGGTATTTATACTATATTTAGGCGGGGATTTTAGCGAGGATAGGGCGGGCGAGATAGGTAGTAGATTGGATATAGGCTTAGGTAATATTGCAGATCTAAAGGGTTTTACTATTAGCTAATAATAACAGGGCGATCGTAAGGATTAGCTATTAACTAGCTCTTTAGATTATAGGGGCCTAGGTTAGAATAGCCTCTTTACTATCGTTAGCATAGCTCTAAATAACGAGTCTTAACTTCTTATAGGGCTAGGTTATCTTACCCTTAACCTTATTAATAATATAGGAGTAGAAGATCTAGATCCTATTATAGCAGGCAGGGTTATACCTAATAAAGTTAAATACGCCTCGTTCGATAAGGGATTCGATCTCTTATCGGGTCGACTACTCAAAAGGCTCTCTAGGGGTTATAATTACGCTATTATTATATAACTTAATAGCGAGGTTATAATCGGATTGCTCTTTAGTAGATAGGAAGGTCTCGTTAGTAGTAATAATATCCGTTTTAGCGAGGAGTATAGTTAAAGTCGGACCTAACGCTAGGTTATAGCGGGGCCGGCCTTAGCGCTATAGTAGGGTAGGAGCTACGTTGTTAGTAATAATAATAATATCATAGACTTCCTTAGTTGCCCCGGGGGGGTTGCAGTCCTATTGTTATTACTATCGGGTTCTATTAGCGGGTCAGTCGACTAGTAGTAAGGTTTAATAATAGTTAACTAGAAGGATTTCAGCCCGTTAGGTAGTTAAACTACGTATTTATAGCTATTATTAGAGATAAGCTAGTAAGGGCCCTTCTAGCTATCTTTTTCACGCTATACTCTAACCTCTAACTAAAGAGGTAGGCTTAATATAGGCTCGATTATAGGGCTATTTCAGGCTGCAATAGCCTCGTTAACCTAACGACTATTATAGAGTTAGTAGATCTTATTAGTAGCTTTCTATATAGCTTAGGCGCGTTATATAATTAATAGCGAGGGTGCTAAATCGTCTATTAGGCGTAGATAGGCTCCGAATACTAGTAGGGTTAATACTAAGCTATTAGGCCTAGCGACGTTATTAATAGCTTTTACTGCTATTTAGAGAGCGATATCGGGGTTAGTAGTAGGATCTTCTGCTCAGATAATCTTATAAGCCTAGCGTAATAGCTTATAGTATTATTCAACCTTCCCGATGCTATTATAAGCCTTAACTAGGACCTCTTTTATAGAGATCGCTATCTTTTGCATAAATTAGCGAAATTCAGCGGATCAAAAGGAGGTGCTAGTATTAGTAACTATCTAGTCGGGTGTAAGGAACAGTGGCGGGTGCAGGATGCAGAGCCACGCTATTAGCAAAACGTCAGCAAGTCAGGGGCAAAGGAACACACCTTAGAGAAAAAACTCTATACTCTGCAAGTAGAAAACTTAAAAAGTTAAGCAATAGTCTAATATAATAACAGATACCTACGTTTCAATATTCTAGCCTTTCCTAGTTTAGGCCTTTAGCTATACTCTTATAATTCTATTGCTTCTACCTCGATTCGAGAAACTAGCGCTAGTTAAAATATCTAAAGCAAACTAGTAATAGTATACTAACGATTTAGCAATAGAGTTTAACTATAATAAGCTCCGAGCTAGGCATATAGAATATAACTAATAGGGTCTTAGCTAATAAGACACTAGTTATTCGCTAAGCCCTGAGATATAGGGAATATAGCGTAGATACCGCGCTAGGGGAATAAATAACCCGGGCGATAATATAGCAAGAGGGATAACCCCGAGGGGTCGGGCTAGGTCCTGGATAACGCTAGACTAGGCAGACTACCTCTCAAGGGGCGAACGGATAGCAAGCAGTAGCTAATAGGGCACCCCGCCCAGGACGCCCTGAGAAGCTAGCATCTCTAGCATCCTTACCTAGGCTATAGGGTTACTATAGAAATAATAGGAGAGCCTTATAGAGCAGATATATCTATAGTAATAGTAGCATAAGGAATAAACCACCGCCCTACTACGAGAACTCGCTAATTACTTAGCGCCTAGATACTCGTAGAGAGAATATAAAAAGCCCCCTATATATAACTACTATATTATAACTAAGGACTTTACTATAAACTAGGTTAGTAACTAGATCTAAGCGATTAAGGATAGAAACCGACTACGCGCTAGCAGTACGCTAGAGCAGCAGGTCTAATAGGCATTTATAAAGATAAGCCCGTTCCTATAGACCTAGTAGCAATACCATAGGGCTAGGCTAGAAGGAGACCTAGCATAGGCCGACTTTATAGTATTTGCTCGCTAACACTATATTAACCCTAAGCTTCAAGAGCGAAGGTACTGCGAGAAGCTCGATATAATAAAGCAGAAGGAGACGTAGTTACTAATATAGTTCTTCACCGAATAGTTAGCAATATACTAGAACCTAGGTATAGTTAGTATAGAAGATAGTAAGGCTAAGGCCTATATGCTATACTTCCGATTAGCCCTATTCCTACGCAGGGAACTCGAACGTTAGAAAGTCGAGATATAGAAGCTAAGAGATATAGCTATAGAAGCTAAATGCTTATAAGAGATATATTACTAACGGGGTAGCGAACCTCTGCAAAGCGAAAGTAAGAAATAGTATATAAGGGAAGAGCATAACCCAAGGGGGCCCCTAGTAGCAAGGTCGGGTTAAAAGATAGGCTAGCAGGGTTCTAGCTAGAAGATAACGCAGGGTTCGCAAAGCCTAATACCTCCCTAATAGGTTAGTAGCGTAATATAGAGATCCGACTAGAACGGGTCTATATCTAGCCCTAGTATATAACCTATAACATCTAATTACATAGTATGCTTCAGCTATAAGCAAAAGGGGTATAAGAGGGTAGACTACCTAGATGAATATATAAAACGAAGCGCGAATAAAATAGCAATAGGATACCGAGCACTCGCTAAGAAAGCGAGGATTAATATAATCTAATCCTTAAGAGTTAAGGAACTTAACTTATTAGAAAACGAGTAAGCCGGGGGACTATACTAGTAACCCCTACGCCTAAATTAGAACTAGATACCCTCCTAAAGGGAGCTACTATAAAAGGATAGGCAATCGTTCTCTAGAATATCGCTAAATAAGAAGTAGTAGTAGATATAGATTCCTATTCCTAGGTCGATATTATTAGCAGCTAACTAGCTAAGTCCCTATAACTACGACCTGCAGCAGCTATCGCCCCTATATTAGAAGGGTTTAATAGGTTATCTATAATAAGCCAGAATATATACTAGTTAATATTCTTCCTTATTAACTTAGGAGGAGAAGCGAGGAAGATATAGCAACTCTTCGCCAAAGCCTCCCGACCTAAGGGAGCAGGGGACCTTCTCCTATTATAATACTCTATAAGAAGAGAGGGTATTATAATTAATACCCGGACGAATACCTAGGAATACGAACGCTTTAGTATTACTAAGCTATTAGTATTCGCATAAGAAATCGTTAAGAATAGCTAGAAGGCTTATATTATATATATATTAGGGAATATTGCTCCCTATAAACCGCTAATAGGGGCTCTAGAAGAAGAAGACACCCTAGAGGGCGACACGGAGTTGCTACTAGAACTATCTAGTAAATAGGTAATATTTAACGAATAGTTAGTAAAGCAATACCTAGTCTTAGAGAATATAGAACATACTATTAATTTAATCAAAGGAAAGAAACCCCTATATAGGCCTATCTACCTATTAAACGAGCATTAGTTAGAAGAACTTCGCTAATATATCGCTAATAACTAAGCAACTAGGCGGATCTAACCCTCAACTAGCAAAGCAGGCGCCCCTATCCTTTTTATACCTAAGAAAGATAGGTCCCTACGCCTTTATATAGATTATCAAGGCCTAAATAAGGTAATAATAAAAAACCAATATCTACTCCCCCTTATTAGCAAACTATTAGATAGGCTTTAGGGAGCGAAATAGATCTCGAAAATCGATATTTAAGATATATACTACTATATTCGCATTAAGCCGGAAGATTGCTAGAAAACAGCGTTCAGGACGCGTTATAGGTACTTTAAATATACTATTATGCTATTTAGACTTATAAACGCCCTAGCTATATTCTAGGCGTATATTCACCGAGTGCTCGCTAAGCTACTAGATACCTATTATATCGCTTATATAGATAATATCATAGTCTACTCAGAGATAAGAGAGCAGTATACGAAGGACCTTCTCTAAGTGCTCTATAGGCTTCGCTAGTAGGAGCTCTATACTAAGCTTAGTAAGTATAGGTTTTACTAATAGCAGGTAGAATTCCTAGGATATATTATTACACCTAAGGGTATATCAATAGACTAAACTCGCATCTAAGCTATTGCTAAATAGAAGCCGCTAAAAATATACTAAGATATCCAGGTCTTCCTTAGATTCTATAACTTCTACTATAAGTTTATCGCGGGATATTTAGGCATTATAGCCCTAATAATATCCCTACTAAAGGGCAGCGAGAATAGCAAGAAAGAAGGCGAGTTTTACTAGCTAGAAGAAGCTTAATAAGCCTTCGAGCGGCTTTAAGTAGCCTTCTGCTTAGCAATAATTCTCTAATACTAGGACCTAACCCGCGAGATAAGGGTCGAGACGGATACCTCCACGAAGGCTATATCTAGCATCCTATCGTAACACGTTAATAGTTAGTAGCAACTAGTCGCCTACTACTCGCAGAAGCTTAGCAACACGGAGCAATATTAGGAAGCAAGCTAATAGGAACTTCTCGCTATAATCAAGAGTTTAGACTATTAGGCTTACTACCTTTAGGGTATATCGAAGAAGTTTATAGTCCTAACGGATTACTAAGCGCTAAAGGGAGTTATTAGTACGCCTGCGCGGGACCTTCGGGGAAGGCTCGCTAGATAAGTATATAAACTCTTAGCATTTAACTTCGACCTAGAGCATAAGTCGGGGGTTATAAACCTAGCAGATAGTCTATCCAGGAGGCTAGACTATATAGAGGGGGAGGTGAAGTATAATAACATACTCCTAACCCTAGTAAAGAAGCTAAGGCTTATTAGCAAACTACTAGCAGACCTTTGGATAAGTATTACTATACTATAAGGTAGTATAGAGACCTCAAAAGTATTTATTAACGCTATAAGGGCTAGCATAAGGTGCCCCTTCCAGACGGATAGCTCCGGGGGCGGAGACGCCTCGGTCTCTAGTTAGTATCACGCTCTATAGCGCGCTAATATTACTATAACTATAGTAGCTATAATAACCCGACGCTAAAGAGCAAGGGGTAATATAGAGAACGCTTAGCGAGAGGTTATTAACCAAGAGGACTCGTCTAGAGCTAGGGTTACTATAGTATAATAGTATATCTGTTGGAAGCCCAGTCGGCGGTTCGTCGCCGACCTAACCGGCGCTACGTTAGGCCGGTCCGGACCCACCTATTGCGCCGATTCAACCAATAGGAGGGCCAGGACCCTACACGCAAGGATTGCCCATATAGCTATTATAACCACTAAACCTACGATAGTTAGATATCATAAATAACTATAGTATTATGGAAGAACCCTATCTTTCTAGTACGATTACCTGCGCAGGATAGTTATTCCAATACTAATTAGTAGTTAACTTAACTATTATAACTACTCGAGTTACTGCAGATCAGCAAGGTTTATTACTACCTATATTAGAAGAGACGTCTCTGCTATTAATATTACCGCTACTAGCAGAGGGATTGAAACGACCGTTATAGGCTACTATAATAACTATTTAATAACGTCCAGGCTGCTTTGCGCCTATATATAACGACCGGTTAAATAAACGACTATAGCGATAACGTCTAGGCTGCTTTATACCTATATATAACGACCTCGATGCGAAAAGCTACGATATCGCGAAAATAATGCATACTATACCCCCCCCCCCATCTCCTCCACTCTATTCACGATAGCTACCCTAACCGCTAAGCCGGGTAGCAATAACCCCCCTCCTCCTCCTACTACCTATAATAGATCTATCTAAGGATCTATCTATAGTAATATCCCTATCCCTACCTAGCTTAAGGGCATTATCTAGCCCGACCTATAAGGCAAGGTCTTCGAGATCGATAAGAATAGCGATAATATTCCTAACGTATCCGTTAAATAGGTAAATACGTAGATAGGCTATTAACTTGAGGTCTATAAGATCGATAAGAATACCAGCCGAGCCTTCTAGCGCAAGTTCTCATACGACTTTATTAGCTAGACTGCTAAACTATTTAGCAAAGCTAACTAGAAGCTTAGGAAGGCCCTCAAGGACCACGTCGTTAGCTATAGAGTATAGGTTAATCTAGCAGCTAGAATAATCTCTATTGGGCTCGTTAAGGCTATAAATAGACCTAAGTTCTATTACTAGAGCTAAGCCTAGTTAGATGCCTATATAGATAACTTTCTATAATACCTCGCTAATAACCTAACGTTTATTCGCGAGATATTAGTACTAGTTATACTTACGCGCCTGCCCTATCTCATGAGGCCCGACGAGAGCCTCGCCCAAGCTAGAACCCTATAGACCCCCCCCATAATAGCGCTAGTAAAAACCACGCCTACTAGCGGAGATAGCGTAGTTAATAATAATAACTAGGATATAGGCTATAATAACCTCCTAGCTACGCTAAAGCAGTTAACAGATCTAGCTAAGCTTTATGCTAACGATATAAAGTATAGCAGCGCTAAATACGATATATTAGAGGCGAAATTAACTATCTTTCGGGATATCTATGAGAAGGTCGGGATCCAGCAATCGCAGGCAGCTAGCGCCCTCCCCCTTATACTAAAAGGCCGAGCCTGCGATTACTACTTCGACCGACTTAGCAGCGCCTAGTTAAGCCTCCTAGCTATAGTTAAAAAACTCTGCAACTACTTCGAAGCCTATAATACCCGCTAGGCCTATCTAATAGAGTAGCGCTAGGCTATGTTAACCTAGGTTATCCGTGATAACCCCTCTAAAACGAGGATAGAATGCTTAGAGATCCTCGTTAACTATATAACTAAAGTCTAACGAGCCTTACTACCGGCCTACTACTCCGATCTCATCCTATGGGACTATATCGTTAACGCTTACTAAGGGGTTAAAGAGTGCTATTTCTGCCTCTTTAACCCTGCTGAGTCAATAGAAGGGGTCCTCAGCTAGTTATATTCAGCTATTTCAACAACGACCCAGCCCACGATGCAATATATCGCTGAAAATAACGATAGGACTAGGGTCTATTAGACCGACCATACCTACCATAGCAATAGCTAAAAGAATCGTTTTAGGCCCCGTAGTAATAGCCTCAACCATACGGCTAGCAATAGCCTCAACAACGCAGCAAGAGCTAAAAAGTACTATATATACAGCAAACCCGGCTATTAGTCGATAAAACATACCGACGACGATCGCTATAAGGCCTATAGCAAGTTCAAGAGCAGCTAATACGTCCAAAATAACGCTAACCCCGCTAAATATCACTAGTTTCTAGCGTGGTATAAGGGTATCGAAGACCTCGCAGCTACTACAGCTAACCCCTCTGTTATTAACGACCCTATTAACCTCTTTTACTAGTCGTTATCGATTAACGACGATAGCAACGAGGTTAATAGCACCGATAACGAGGCCTTCCTCACTACTACTTATTTCAACTAACCCACCGCGGTTAATAGTAGCAACGTGATAACCCGCTTAGCCGACTAGTCGACCCTCTATGCAATTAACTGCATTAAACCCTCTTATAACGCGTTAGTTAATAAAAATAATAACCCCATCGCGATATACGTTACTAACTATTACTTATTAACTACGTTTAGAGGGATTATCCCCGACTCCAGCGCAGCCTAATATTCAACCAGGGGTTACCCGCAGTTTCTAGCCCTATAAAAGAGGGTTAACTGCTAACTTAACCCCTCTATAGCCGGGGCAGCCTCGATCTGCTTCAGCAGCGCCGACCCCATCGAATCCCTTGGAATAACGGTTATTATAACTCCCTTTAGCGATATAACCTTCCACGTGATGCTAATAAATACCCCCTTCTTATTATCCCTTTATAATATAGACCGACTTAGCATAAGATTCAATAATATCGCTAACTAACTTATTCGTAATAACCTCACGACACTGGTTATATGACTATAGGGCTACCCATAGTTTATAACTAACCCGGAAGAGGCCGTCGTAAGTTATAACCTCACTAACGTCGAATTACGCTATATCTACTATTATTTTAGCTACCTATCTATCTAATAACTCTACAAAGTCCTCTAGCGCGCTGGCTACCCCGTTGATATCGATATTATTAATAAGTTAACGAAGTTTTGCTACTATTACTAACTCCATAGCAGCAGCCCCTATCGGTTTAAGTTTATTATAAAAGACGACTATAATTTCAACTACGAGATCGTTATTAACGTTATATATCTCGATAGCAACCGCCCTGCCCTCTACGTTATTAATATAGCTACTATATTTAATATAGCACGCTTTATAAAGGATATATCTGCTAAAACTATATAGCAGACCCTTTAGCTCTACTAGATCGACGTATACTAGGGCCTACCCGACTAGATAGTTACTGATGCTAATACCTCCTTTCGATCTACTGAATTTTGCTAATCTGCGCGAAGGATAGCGATCTCTATAAAAGAGGTCCTAGTTAAGGCTTATAATAGTATTAAGAAGGTCGAACGATACTATAAGCTATTACGCCAGGCTTATGAGATTATCCGGATAGAAGATCTCTCTACTAACCCCGATGCCGCCCTCTAAATAGCTATAAAAGCTATTAATAACGTCGCTAGGCCTAATAGCCTAGTACTAACCCTACTAGTATTCGGAGCCTACCCGCGCCTAACGGACGATTTAGCGCCCTTATTATTAATTATATAATACGCCTAAGCTATATAGAAGGCTACTAACGAGATCCGCTAACTCCACGCTAGTTATCAGGTTAACGAGGCTATTATAGCCCGAAACGGCCCTATAACTAAGCCTATATTAAGCCTACCTCTCTAGTTAGAGGTTAGAGTATAGCGCGAAAAAGACAGCTAGAAGGGCCCTTACTAGCTTATTTCTAATAATAGCTACAAATGCGTAGTTTAACTACCTAACGGGCTGAAATCCTTCTAGTTAACTATTATTAAACCTTACTACTAGTCGACCAACCCGCTAATAGAACCTAATAATAATAACGATAGGATTGCAAACCCCTACGGGGCAACTAAGGAAGTCCACGATACTATTATTATTACTAATAATATAACCCCCGCCCTACTATAGTGCCGAGGCCAGCCCCGCTGCAACCTAGCGCTAGGTCCGACTTTAACTATACTCCTCGCTAAAACGGATATTACTACTACTAACGAGACCTTCCTATCTACTAAAGAGCAATCTAACTACGACCTCGCTGTTAAGTTATATAACGATAGCGTGATTATAACCCCTAGAGAGCCTTTTGAGTAGTCGACCCGATAAGAGATCGAATCCCTTATTAAATAAGGCGTATTTAACTTTATTAGGTACGAACCTGCCCGCTATAGTAAGATCTAGATCTTCTGCTCCTATATTATTAACGAGGTTAAGGGTAAGATAACCTAGCCCTATGAGAAGTCGAGACTCGTTATTTAGGGCTATGCTAATAATAGTAAAGAGGCTATTTTAACCCAAGCCCCTACGATCTAAAGAGCTAGTTAATAGCTAATCCTCGTAATCGCCCCGTTATTATTAGCTAATAGCAAAACCCTTTAGATCCGCAATATTACCTAAGCCTACGTCTAGTCCGCTACCTATCTCGCCCGCCCTATCCTCGCTAAAATACCTACCTAAATACGGTATAAATACCCCGATAATACTATTATAGAGGTCGTGAAACCCCTCTATAGTATCGCTAAGGCTAGTATCTATTAGTAGGCTATATATAGCTGCTACTATAAAGAGAGGCTTGAGATAGAGACTTCGTTATTTAACCCCTGCCTGCTTATATTAACGAAAAATAACCTATCTTTTGCTATTATAAGTATGCAAACTAACGATATATTAGGCCTGTTAAATAACGCGTTTTCCGCCCTTGAGGAGGCTGAATTAACTAAAGCTGGTTTTTTGGCTAAACCTAAGCAGATCCTTGCTATTAATAACCCCCTCGTATTTAATAGTAGGATCGTAACGATCGATAATAGCAATACCCTCACCCTTTGCTAAAAGGACTAAGGGCTTAAGTTACGCCCTATCGACCCCTCTGCTAATGAAGCTATCCGAAAGCAGCAATATATTAAATAACGCGCCTATAGCGCGTATATCGCATTAATTTGCTAACCCGAGGCCTGTTTTAACCTATCCGTCGCTATGCAATAGCAAAACCCTATAGTTAACGACGTTAGAATCCTCAACTAGTAAATACTCTAGCAGTTGCAATCCCTTAATAGAGGCCTTAGTTTCATCCCGCTCGACCTCACTACTATGAAACTATTTGTTTTTATTAATAGATCTTTCGCTAATAACGACGACCTATCGTTGCAACTAGGTTTTATTATCATACTAGCTAACGAGACTAATAATAATAAGGCTATTAATATATTCGAAATCAATAGTAACGTTATCTACTATAGCTCTACGAAGTTAAAACGCGTTACCTGCAGCGTGCTAGCCTCGGAGATCTATAGTATAGTCGCTAGCGTTAATATAGCCTATGCGATCGTAATAACCCTCCAAAAGGTCTCCGATTAACTAGATCTACTATCGATATTAACTATTATTTATACCGACTCGTATTCGCTATACGAGTACCTCGTTAAGCTAGGTATAACGAAAGAAAAGCGCCTTATAATCGATATAATAGCGCTATAGTAGTCGTATAAACGCTGCGAGATCGCAGAGATCCGCTAGATTTATGGTAATAATAACCTAGCCGACGGACTTACGAAGTTAACGCCGAATAAAGCCCTCTAATAGCTTATTAATAATAATAAGGCGACGATACGGATAGAGGGGTGGGTCGTTCGATAGTAGCTGGGGCCCTGCGCGCGGTAAAACCGGGGATATATAGCATACCGGGGGATCTGCAGTTATTAGGCTATTTAGGCCCCTTTTATAAGTAGTACTATTTAGTAGTTATCTCGACGAATATAGGCTATTATGGGGTAGGCACTAGTAGTAATAAAAAGACTGCTAGTATTAGAAGCCTAGTCAGCGGTTCGTCGCCGACCCAACCGGCGCTACGTTAAGCCGGTCCGGACCCACCTATTACGCCGATTCAACCAATAGGAGGGCCAGGACCCTACACGCAAGGACTGCCCATATGGCCGTTGTAACCACCAAACCCACAATAGTTAGATATCACGAACAACTACAGTATTACGGAAGAACCCTATCTTTCTGGTACGATTACCTGCGCAGGATAGTTATTCCGACAATATCCTACGCTAGGTTATAAGGGAGCTTATAACGGGCGAAATAGCAGATAGTTAGCAACCCTCTGAAGCAATAGAAAATCTTATCTATAGATTATAAGCTAATAACTTATACTACTAGATATAATTAGAGAGGGCGCGCAAACTAGCTAGCGATTATAGAGGCTATACGATCGATAGCTAGGGAACCCTATTCTATAAAGGATAGCTAGAGATACTATAAGAAGGGTCTCTAAGGCTAGAGATCCTTCGCTAATACTACGACGACCGCAGGGCGGGGTATATAGGGGTGAATAAGACTACCGAGCTAATCTCAAGGAACTTCTATTAGCTAAACTTAGCTATAGATATATATAATTATATTACTAGGTGCTATATATGCCAGGGGAACTGCGTTCCGAGGCATAAGCCTTATAGGAAGTTATAACTACTACCCTTACCTATATACCCGTTCTAGGAAATAAGTATAGACTTTATCACCAGATTGCTAGCAAGCTCTCAGCATATAGGCGGAGAATGTGACGTAGTTCTCGTTATTATATACCGAATAACTAAGTTTGCTATATTTATCCTAACGATAAAGCAGCTAATAGCTACCGAGTTAGCGCGGATTATCTATAAACGGGTTAAATACTATTTTAGCACTCTAGAGGGTATTATTAGTAACTAAGATAAGCTCCTAACTAGCTAATTTTGGGAAGAGTTCATAAGAGAGAGGGATATTAAGCGTCGCCTCTCTACTACTTACTATCCCTAGACCGATAGGCAGTTAGAAAGGACGCACTAGATATTAGAAAAGTACCTATAAGTATATACTAGCGATTTGCTATAAGAATAGGCAGTCTAGCTACCCGAGGCGGAGTTTGCATATAATAATAATCGCTATAGCACTACTAGCTACTCGCTAATAGAGGCCCTATATAGTTATTACCCGCGTTGCGTAGAATATGTGGCCCCTGCGAATAGGGTTGTAGTACAGGGCGTAAGGGAGCGAATCGAATATATTTCGAGACTCTGCGAGAGGGCCTAGGAATAGTAGCAGAAGGCTACTAAGGCGTAAGCTAAGTACTATAATATAAGGCATAAGGACTAGACCTACTATTAGAAACAGGTCGTCAAGCTATTAATAAAGAACTTCTAGTTTAAGAATAAAAAATTAGCACCTAGGTTTATATAGGTAGCTATTATAGAACTAGTTAGCACGCAAGCATATAGGGTCTATCTGCTACTATAGTACTAATAGATGCATAATATATTCTCTATTACCTTATTAGAACTATAGGATAACCGCTAAGAAGGCAACGAGGGTTCGCCTATATACCTAGAGCTCGAGGATAAGCTAGAGGAATAGGAGATAGAAGAGATTATTATATAGCAAGGTATTAGCAATAATATACAATACCTAGTCAAGTAGGCAGGATAGCCTATAGAATATAATACATAGGAACCCATAGAGAACTTAGCGAATACACAAGAGGCTGTTCATAAGTTCGATAGATAGCATAGGAGGTCTTATAAGAAGTAGAATAACTAGTTATAAGGTTATAGCAACGAGTCGCTAATTGCAAATCACGAGACTATTAAATAGAAGCTAAATTAAGAAGCAGAATATTAATTATATTAAGTAGCGAATTATCGCTAATATTATAGTGAAAAAAGGATATTATCCTATAAGAAAAGGGAGGGAGCTAACTATCTAAATAATTATTTACTTCCAACTATAGCCACAGGCGCGAGCACCCCGACCACTACGACCACGAATAGTACTATAGCAACTAGTTGCTAAGCTAGCGTTACTAATATTACTAGCATCCCTATTATTATCGCCTGCAGACCGACTACCCGCTGACTCACTACTAGACTTACTACCCTAGTCACTATCTAACTCTCTACTAGAGCTACTACCTGCCTCGCTACCCGACTCGTTACTAGAGCTATTATTAGAGATAGTAATAATAGCCTTAGTCTTCTTAGCCTTTCTAGCCTTCTTTACTAAATCGTTACTATCCTCTTAGCTATATTTAGTAGGAGTATAGAGGTAGGAGGCGCAAGAGATAGGATGAGCACTAGTAATAGCAATAAAGCAGGAGGGAACGTTATTAGAAGTATACTTAAGGAGGTCGTCTTAAAGCAACTTACTAAACTCGGGAAAGGAGTTAATATTATGCTTATAAGGGCGCTTAGGGACTAGTTTTATTAAAGGGTTATTAACTAGATAATCGATCTTATTGCAGAGGTATATAGTAGGACTATTATTACGAATATATAGCAGCTAGGCGGCGTTCAGGTACTAAAGAATATCGATACTATTACGAAGGGTACTAACCTAGAACTAGTTATTAGTAGGATATAATTAGCGAGGGAGTAGCGAGCAATAGCCTATATAAACTAGGATATCAAAGGCGAGATGCTTATAAATAGAAGCGAGCTCCTAGAGTTAGAGCTGCTCTATATTATAGCTACTACTACTAGTAGTAGGATTGCAGATTAGCTTAGCAATACGTTTCTATGCTACTAAATAGTTAGCAAGGGAAGCGAGAATATAATAATAATAAAGAGAGGTTAAGATACCCTCCTATTCCTAAATTTAGATCTAATAGAATATATTCTAGGTAGTCTAGGCCGCGCCCTAAAGCTCCTAGGGAACCTACTAGGTATTAATATATAGCAACCTAGCAGCGAACTAGTAGAGACTTATAGCAGCATACTTCTTCTTATCAAAATCGCAATAGACGTACTTCTATATATATTCGCTATATATATAGCAAAGGTTAATAATATCTTAATATATCTTATAGAGATAGCTGAGATAGGGATAGCTACTATTAGAATTGCTAGTAAGGTTACTAGAGAGGATTTCGGGATCGTATAGGTATTTAGCGAGAATCGCACCTATACGCGCAATATAAGATATAATAGAGAACAGTTAGTAAGATAATAATAAAAGAAATAAACTAGAAAAGAAAGAGCTAGAAAATTAATAATCGCAGCAAAGGCTCGCGGAATAGATAACGAAAGGAAAAGCAACGAAGGCTATTAAGTTAAAAAAGAGATACTAAAGGGGGAAAAATCCAGCTAGGTCGGAGACCTCGAAAAGTAAACACCCTTTTATAATTAGCATCGCTAGGTAATAAGGCTAAACAATCACCAGCTATATACCGCTAAACGGTCGTATAACTATTAGCAACTAATTAAAAAACAATAGCAATACTCAAAATTCAAAAACATATAAACCGCTAGAAAATAAAATATATTATTCGCTATAACAGCCCAAATCTAGCGTAAGAAGGAGCAATAGCAAATAATATAATAAAAGCGCTAAACTATCGCCCTATAGTTAGCAACGCAGAGCTGCATTACCCTACTAGTACGCCTTAGGGACCAAGGCTTTAGAAGGGGGGGCAATTATAAGGAACAGTAGCGGGTACAGGATATAGAGCTACGCTATTAGCAAAACGTCAGCAAGTCAGGGGCGAAGGAACACACCTTGGAGAAAAAACTCTATACTCTATAAGTAGAAAACTTAGAAGGTTAAGCAATAGTCTAATATAATAACGGATACCTACGTTTCAATATTCTAGCCTTTCCTGGTTTAGGCCTTTAGCCATACTCTTACATCGGGTAGGCCTTAGTATATATCGATCTAGTAGAGCCGAAGGGTCTACTATATAGTTTTAGCAGATATATCCTTTATAAAGCGTACTATATTAAATATAATAGCTATATTAATAACGTAGAGGGTAGGGCAGTTACTATCGAGATATATAATATTAATAATAACCTCGTAGTTAAAATTGCAGTCGTCTTTTATCGTGAACTTAAACCAATAGGGGCTGCTATTATAGAGTTAGTAGTAGTAGCAAAACTTCGTTAACTTATTAATAATATCGATATCAACGGGGTAGCTAGCGCGCTAGAGGACTTTATAGAGTCGTTAGATGGATAAGTAGCTAAAACGACGGTAGATATAGCGTAATTCGATATTAGTGAGGTTATAACTCACGATAGCTTCTTCTAAGTTAGTTATAAACTATAGGTAGCCCTATAGTCGTATAACCGGGGTCGTAAAGTCGTTACGAATAAGTTAGTTAGCGATATTATCGAATCTTATGCTAAGTCGGTCTATATTATAAAGGGATAATAAGAAGGGGGTATTCGTTAGCATTATATAGAAGGTTATATTGCTAAAGGGAGTTATAATAACCGTTATTCCGAGGGATTCAATAGGGTCAGCGCTACCGAAGCGGATCGAGGCTGCCCTAGCCGTAGAGGGGTTAAGTTAGCAATTAACCCTCCTTTATAGGGCTAGAAACTATAGGTAACCCCCGGTTAAATACTAGGCTGCGCTAGAGTTAGGAATAATCCCTCTAAACGTAGTTAACGAGTAATAGTTAGTAATATATATTATAACGGGGTTATTATTTTTATCGACTAATATATTATAAGAGGGTTTAACGCAGTTAATCATATAGAGGGTTAACTAGTCGGCTAAACGAGTTATCATATTACTGCTATTAACTACGGTAGGTTAGCTAAAACAGGTAGTAGTAAGGAAGGCCTCGTTAGTGCTATTAACCTCATTACTATCGTTATTATTAATAGATAACAACTAGTAAAAGAGGGTAATAGGGTCGTCACTAATAGAGGAGTTAGCTATAGTAGCCGCGAGGTCTTCGATACCCTCATACTACGCTAAAAACTAGTAATATTCAGCGGGGTTACCGTTATTCTAGACGTATTAGCTGCTCTTAAACTTGCTATAGGCCTTATGGCGATCGTCGTTAGTATGTTTCGTTGACTAATAGCCGGGTTTGCTGCAAATATAGCACTTTTTAGCTCTTGCTACGTTATTAAGGCTATTACTAGCTATACGGGGCCTAAAACGATTCTTTCAGCTATTGCTATAGTAGGTACGGTCGGTCTAATAGACCCTAGTCCTATCGTTATTTTCAGCAATATATTGCATCGTAGGCCGGGTTATTATTAAAATAGCTAAATATAACTAGCTAAGGACCCCTTCTATTGACTTAGTAGGGTTAAATAGGTAAAACTAGTACTCTTCAACCCCTTAGTAGGCGTTAACAATATAGTCTTATAGGACGAGGTTGGAGTAATAGGCTAGTAGTAAGGCTCGTTAGACCTTAGTTATATAGTTAATAAGGATCTCTAAGCACTCTATCCTCGTTTTAGAGGGGTTATTATAAATAACCTAGGTTAATATAGCCTAGCGCTACTCCGTTAGGTAAGCTTAGTAGGTATTATAGGATTCGAAGTAGTTATAGAGTTTTTTAACTATAGCTAGGAGGCTTAACTAGGCGCTGCTAAGTCAGTCGAAATAGTAATCGCAGGCTTAGCCCTTTAGTATAAGGGGGAGGGCGCTAGCTACCTGCAATTATTAGATCCCGACCTTCTTATAGATATCCCGAAAGATAGTTAACTTTGCCTCTAAGACGTCGTATTTAGCGCTACTATACTTTATATTATCAGCGTAAAGCTTAGCTAGATCTATTAACTGCTTTAGCGTGGCTAGGAGGCTATTATAGCCTATATCCTAGTTATTATCAACTGCGCCGTCTCCGCTAGAGGGCGTGGTTTTTACTAGCGCTGTCGTAGGAGGGGCCTATTATAACTGCGGGGTTCCAGCTTAGGTGAGGCTCTCGTCAGGCCTCGTGAGATAGGGCAGGCGTATAAGCGTAACTAGTACTAATATCTTATAAATAAACGTTAGGTCGTTAGCGAGGTATCGTGAGAAGTTATCTATATAAGTATCTAACTAGGCTTAGCTCTAGTAATAGAACTTAGGTCTATTTATAGCCTTAACGAGCCTAATAGAGATTATTCTAGCTACTAGATTAACCTATACTCTATAGCTAATAATATAGTCTTTGAGGGCCTTCCTAAGCTTCTAGTTAGTTTTGCTAAATAGTTTAGTAGTCTAGCTAATAAAGTCGTATAAGAACTCGCGCTAGAAGGCTTAGCTAGTATTCTTATCGATCTTATAGACCTTAAGTTAATAGCTTATCTATATATTTGCCTATTTAATAGATATATTAGAAATATCGTTGCTTTCCTCGTCGATCTCGAAGACCTTGCCCTATAGGTCGGGCTAGATAATACCCTTAAGCTAGGTAGGAATAGGGATATTGCTATAGATAGATCCTTAGATAGATCCATTATAGGTAGTAGGAGGAGGAGGAGGGTTACTACCCGGCTTAGTAGTTAGGGTAGCTATTATAAATAGAGTGGAGGAGATAGGGGGGGGTATAGTATGCGTTATTTTCTGCAATATTATAGCTTTTCGCATCGAGGTTGTTATATATAGGCGCAAAGCAGCCTAGATGTTATCGCTATAGTTATTTATTCAACTAGTCGTTATATATAGGCGTAAAGCAGCCTGGATGTTATTGAATAGTTATTATAGTAGCCCGTAATAGTCGTTTTTAATCCCTCTGCTAGTAGCGGTGATATTAATAGCAGAGACGTCTCTTCTACTATAGGTAGTAATAAACCTTGCTAATCTATAGTAACTCGAGTAGTTGCAATAGTTAAGTTAACTACTAATTAGTATTAGAATAACTATCCTGCGCAGGTAATAGTACTAGAAAGATAGGGTTCTTCCGTAATACTATAGTTATTCGTGATATCTAACTATTATAGATTTAGTAGTTACGACGGCTATATAGGTAGTCCTTATATATAGGGTCCTAGCCCTCCGATTGGCTGAATCGGCGTAATAGGTGGGTCCAAACGGCCCGACGTGGCGCCGGTCGGGTCAGCGACGAACCGCCGACTGGGCTTCCAACAGATACTCTATTCTGCTTACTTATATATGCGTATTCCGCTAGCTACCCTGATAAACTATTACTAAGTTATTTACTTATTATAGCATAATTACTAGTTCGTATTTTAGAGGATAATTAGAACTTGCTTGCTATAATAAGATAGTAGACTTAGTTAGCTGCTCTATTCTGACTCATATATTTATATCACACGACGATCACTTTCAGCTTAACGACTCAAGCCTCCCGATTAGGCATCCATTGTCGCCAGGGTCTGGTCCGCGGCTATATATAGGCCCCCTTTTGAATGCAGGATCAATGCTAATTATGCTCCAAGGAGCGTTTGCAGCTGCGAATAGCCGTATTTAGCTCAAATTGATGCTTTCATTTCAAGAATCTTGAATTCGGTTTTCTTGCCCATCAGTTCTGCAATCTGTAGTAAATCCTAACTGGTACTATAGCCACTCCCTCACTCCGTGTAGCGCAGGATGAGGCCACCCCGTCACAGTCAATCTAAATAGATTGAAGAAATATTACATGTAGCTAGAAAGGAAACATTAATAGAATGAAATCCAATAATAAGTATTTGGAGCATATAAATGTTCCTTCATACCCTCCTCCCTTCCTGAGTCGAACTCTAGCATTACATTTCCGGCCAACATCACAGTTACATGAGTAAGAAGGAAATTCTAAACATGCACCTATGTCTAATATCTCGATAGTGCATTCTTTACAATACCTGTTTTTTCGGCCTATGTTAACACTAACTAAAAGACATGGTGATACAATTCATTTGGGCTATGCCGGTTATTGCCTTGACCCCACAGATTCAACATGCACCAAAGAATACATTAAAAATTGGTTAGATGGGATTTGTTATGCTCAAGGGGGACCAAAAAGCATAGAAAACCAGTTTTCTAAATAGGAAGGACCTACTTATTACGGTCAGCTATCCGACAGTAGGGTCTGCTAACAGAAGCTGGGGATTGACACGTTCTAATAGTATACTAGGTCGTGGTCTAGGTCGTAGGTCGTAGGCTGATAGTAGATCAGGTCGTCAGAGGCTAAGGTGATTAGTCTTAGACTTAATAAGTAATTCATAGTAAAAGTAAGCTAAGAGTATCCTAAGGATAAATACTAAGTTAATTGCTAAAGAGCTATAGAAATATAACCTTGAGCTAGGCTTAGGCTATACTATATATAAGTCCTAAATAGTTCCTCTATTCTATTACTAATTACTAGTTAGATACTAGTAAGCGCTTAGTAATCGCTAGTAAGCGCTTAGTAGTTCTAACTAAGCGCTCAGTAACCTATACTACTCGCTCAGTCTTATCTTATTATTATATAACTTATACTATAGTTCTTCCGATTCCGAGTAAGTCCTTATTATTCCCATAATCCTATAGTACAAATATCCTATTATAGCCGCCCGACGCCCAAGTAGGTCGTTCAGCTGTTATCCTTGTTTACGGGTCGTAACAACTACGGAGCGGATGAATGAAGAACTGAAGCTGGTCCGCGAACAACTCGAGACGATGACTGCGAGTGCGACACATTCCCCACCTCTATCGTACGCCAACGCAGCGCGATCGGCCCCGTCTTCTTAATACCAACTCAAGAGGGCTAATATCTTCTTGGATGGCATGACACGAATAATCAACGCATGGAAGATACTAGTTATGACGCCGTGATCCGGCTTTCACGACGTGAATAAGCAATGTAGATGTGTCATCTCTAAATGCAGTACACAGGTTTTGAAATTGTCATGGGCAACCCTCTCGCCCCAAACTAATTTTTTCACCTTGATTTATTGGTTTGAATGTGGTAATTTATGGTGAGCCCTGGGACCTATTGTGACACTGCCAATCAGCTGCAGCAATGGTATGAACCCTCCCCAAGCACAATACTGCCGCTGACAGTACCGAACGATGCAACCTCTTCAAAGAAACCGAACACACCTTGCTTAGCATATATTCTACTGTTTCGTTCATCTTCAATGGTCACTATAACCGTATATGCCTACTCTCTCCCGAGCAAAGAAAGTCGCCAGTGCTGGGACGTGTTTTGATCAACAGGAAAGTTGACGGTTATCCTCGAGAGTATTCTGATTCCACTGCCATGACTGCTTAACCAGAACAACCTTGCCCGCAGTGAACGTGAGGATAGTCGTCTGGGCAAGTACACCTAAGCACAACAAGATGATCCTTGCATGAGCCTAGGATGCAATTCCCATAGTCGTCTGTGCAGGCGGTACTTTTTGAAGTGAAGGTGAAAGGTTGGCAGCTTTTAGTAATCGCTGTGACAAAGCTAGCCGTGTAGGAACCATAGAGAATGAGAAAGAGTTTCATTGTCTTACACCTGTTTGGTTAACATAAGGGCGATCATGACCTAGGACTGATTACTTACAGCTGAACCGATTCAGTTAGGTCAATGGAGATAAGGTGTTGTAGGATAGCATTCAGTGACAGAAAGAATCACTTACTATAAAACCCGATTTTTGTCGACAGAAACACCCGGTTTAAATACTCCAATGGAAACTAACAGTATCAGGGATAAGCCGCGAAAATTCTATGAATGAAGTGGAAATGAAAATAGAGTTTCTGCATTTATATTAATACGATGTACTAATTTAAAATCCTGTATTGTGTGCCGGTAACTGTCCGTATTTCTGTACTCCATAACATCTAGACTCGCTCCATTTTTGCTACCACTTCTGCCCCCTTCCCGGCATCTGGGCACCACAAAAATGCTTCAACACCATAACCAGCCTCCCACTTTCTCCCACTTCTAACTATCACAGCATTTTCAATACTGATCTATTCGCTTGATTCCTCGCAAACGTCTTCTCTCATGCGTCATGACCCAATACGCCGAATACGAGGCCAGTTTGGCGCGTGATGCTATTGCAAACGGTCTCTCCAGAAAAGCAGCCTTAAGAGGATAAGTGTCACGACTCAAGAAGTGTTGGTTAACGTTACCACCTGGAGCAAACCTGGAGGTCCAGGAGATAATCAAACCTACGTATGCATGATGATAATGGTGTTTTAAACGTCCCGAGCATGCGGGGCAATGCCGACATGGTTTATGCTAATCTGAATTATTTTACAGGCCCCCGTCTTCACCTAAGGTTCCTGGTCCTTGTTCGGTGACTCGGGAAGATTTCATTGAAAAAACTGGTCGCCTCCATGCATTCGCATAGAAGGGAGGCTCCCTGTGCAAAGCCTAGCAGAAAATCAATGCTTGCTTTTGCTACATGCTGGGGGAGATGGCGTGGGGTGACGGGCAGCAAAGCGGAGGAAAGTGGTACGGCCCTGCGAACATCGATGGCCCAGGAGAAGTGCGTGCCAACCGTCCAATGAAATGACGTCGTACTCTTTTCCCGCTGCAGACCAATGCAAACGCCTCTATCTCAACGCAAGGCGTTTGGGACGGAGATCAGTGCCATTCAAAGGAGTATCTCATACCCTATGGTTGGTGGTGTCACCGTTGTGACATGATGAGTGGAATGGCGTCCGGCATACCGGTCCTTTCCTCACGACGGCCCAGGTACAAGCTGGGAACGCAGCTTCCCTGCTGCCTTCTAGTCACGACCACGGTGCTCCGGCCCACCGGAAACCCCGGGCGCAACCCCAGGTCCAGCTTCCTGGTACCGCGACTCGTCTCCGACACGCAGCCGACCACGTCTTGCAGATCAGAGGCGCAGAGCAACCGCCACCCCGGCACGGGCTACTCGCACTCTGTCCACTGACCCAACCCATATCCGCTGTATGGTGTTCGATCGCGGTGCACTGTGCCTCCGGGATCGATCCTGTAGCCGTTGCGCCCGCCCCTCAGTGGTCCTTCAGGATATGGGTCCTCATCCTCTCGCTCCGCGATTACCACTGAGACTCATAGGCCGTTAGCGACGATCGAAAACAACAACAGTCATAGCACAGTTCTAGCTCAGCCGGCTGTGAAGCGTAGCCATGAAGGTGGAACACTGGTGGCAGCCTCTACAGCGGCAGTTTTTATTATTCCCCGATATCATGTTAGAGAAGGTGGTGAGACAGCTGTTCGCAGCAAAACCGCGGAGAGCACCCGGAGAGGACGGGCTGCCGTAGCCGTGGAAGCAGACGTGTCCCGTGGTAAAACATTAGGTCCTTACGCGGTTCCAGGCCTCGGCGGATGCGGGAGAAAAGCCTAAGCAGTGGAAGTATGTGTGCAAAGATCCTCCCCCTAAAAGTAATAAACATGGACGACTACACCATCATGAATGCCTGGCCGCTGATCTCGCTGTTATCGACGCTGGGAAAAGTGCTTGAGTTGGTGATGACCGAGGGGATATCGCATGCTGACGAAATATATGGGCTCCTGCCTACGAGTCACTTCGGGGCTTGGAAGCGCGCACACACACACAGAGTTTAGCAAAGCCGAAAGGGCAACTAAAGCTGACTCCATGTATATTTCTGACTTTATGCTATGGTCTCTTTATAGCCCATACTATCTCTACTTATCCTTACTCCTCTATTTTCTGCCCCTCCTGCGACGAATTCCCGCGGTCTAGTATGTTATATATTAGTATGCTAACTTGAGGCCTATTCCCCAAGTGTTCAACGTCCTATCTACGGCGGTTAAAGCAGTACCTGCTGTCTGTCGCGGGTTGATGGTTGGTTAGGGTTTTGTCGGGTTGAATGTGTTAGGTATCCTCCACTTCCGTCTGTCATCTCTCGTCCAGCCGGCCTGTCGCCAGTGCGAAGCGTATAGTCGCTCGAACTGCTTGCATGTTTGGTGTCCATTTATCGTCATCCGTTGCGCTTTTGCCTCCAAGGTAAAAGGATATGTTACTTCTCTATGTTTCTGTGCCTTGGAGCATCTCTGCCCGATGTGTCGTCCACTTTGTGCAGCGGAAGAGGAAGTGCTCAACTGTCTCTGTCGCTCGGCCGCAGACACAGACGTGTGAGGGCACTACGTCTATTCGATGCAAGTAGTAGTCCAGTCTCGCCATTCCGGTTCTGAGCTGTGCAAGAGTGGAGGCTTCTTTCCAGGTGAGATCGTATATAACTGGCGCGTATGCTTTCCTGGTAGCGCCTTGTCGACTCTTTTGGAGAATCGTCCGACCTTTTCCGGCAACGCACGTTCTTGTGGCATTTTTGACCGTGCTATGTTGACCGTTGTTGACTTCATCGTAGGAAACTGTACCTGCGCGGTGGCGCCGTCTTTGGTCATTTCGCGAGCTTGTGTCTTTGCTTGCTTAAGCAATTCGTCTTCGTTACTTGCTGCCAACCACTGGATTGTAATGATGTTGTTGTCCTTGCGAAGTTCCTCCACCGGATCGTATATGCTACGAATGTATGCCTGTCCAGATTGCTGCTGAGGCCGTTTGAGAGAGATTACAGCCCCCTCATTGCTCGCCACCACTGTCATCCTCTCGTCCACGACTCCTCGTAGTAACCTCCGCAACGCGTACGCTATCGCTGCCAGTTCTGGGCTGTACGGATTCTGCTCGGTCCTCGGGCCTAATGTGAAGGAGAACGGCTGCAACTCGGCGTCGTCTCGCAGCGACGACCGTTTCTGAACGACACCCCCGACACCTACTATTTTCCCCCTCACTGAGCTGCTGGCCGCCATACGGACTGTGCTGGCTGTCTCCGTCACAAGTGATGATCTGTATTGGTAATACTTCGTAGAGGCGAGAACCGTCTACCTACATAGACCCTCTACCTTGCATCCCCTTGGATCCTATTCCGCTTCCTTTGCGGGGCACTGCCGGTTCGCTAGTCAACACCAGTTTAATCCTTATGCCAACCTCAACGGCCTCCTCGTGGGTTCCATCCTCGATGGCCGCCTCAAAGGTCCTGTTCTCGCGGTAGGCCGACACGCGCGTCCGTCCTCTCGAGCCATATAGAAAGTGCCGTATCTGCGATCCGCCCATCCAGCCTTCCGTGGCTTCCATTATCTGCTGCGCCCCGCAGACAGTCAAGTCTGTTTCGCGCTACCCTGCGAGATCTCTCTTGCAAGGCCGACCGTGTCTTGCAGGAGTTCGTCTGCCAGTATCCTCTCTGTAACCGAAACAGCCAAGCGACACGGCATATCCCCCCTACTAACCAACCGATTGTGTCGCATCGTTCGTTCTCGTCGCTCCCTTCCGATTATGCCATTCGTTCTCGACGCAATACGGCTCCTATCGGCAGAGCAGCCCGAAAGCACCCCAACGGTGTCCTATTCCACGACCCATATGTCCATCGTTTGTAGGCTCGATTTCGCGGTCGTAGGTCGGGTGGTTTTCAAAGTGTTCCCTTGAGGCTTGTGGGTGCTAGGGCTCACAGACAAATGCTGGTCGGTGATGACTCTTCTTCGCTCTGCAAATGCCCCCGAGGCAAAAGGCATTCGCTGGTTCCCAGCCAGCACCGCGTGGAGGTGAGAGTCGTCGCTGGCCTCAGATCTCTACACAAAGTGCAGTTATGTGCCTCGTTTATCTAACAGTTGAATGCGTGCCCTGATGGATGCGATGGTCCGTATAACAGGATTATGTTGTTAGATTGACGCCTGTGTCCGGATAGAAGCGCTCAAAGCACGTGTATCTGCATTTATATAATATGCAAAAATTGGGGAACACGGGTAGATATAAAACAGAACCCCGCTCGACCAGGATGGGGAGAACTCCAAAATCAAGCACAACAATCACTCTTTGATCAATGAGCCCTAGTCGTATTGCATCGAATCGATATCGTCTATCTAACAAATTTCACGCAAAAGTGGGACCCACAATTGCCGTATTGCTATTGCGCCTTATAAGCCTTTATCCGTGTAACAGATACCTCTCTCTGGTCCATACCCTTTAGACAAAACAACGAAGCTTGCCGCAACCCCGCAGCGACAAATGTCGCCCCGTCCATGGCCAAATAGACGAAAAAAGAAGCTGCGGCAACAAACTGATTCGCGAAGTCTTTCGTTCATTGAAGAAGCGAGCCGACGCATTGACCAAAGAATACAACGCAGGGGCACTGCATTGACACACCTTTCAACCAAAACTACTTCGATTAAAGGTCCCGTCCTAAAGACCATGGAATCAAGTTCAAGCGCGGCCCTTGGAACCAAATTGACTAGTTGTGCTGTCGTGGACAGGCGAGATAAGCAGCTAGTACTAAGGCACTTTCACCAGATATTTTAATTGTTCAGATCTTTCGGATATCCAAATTTACATAGGCGGTTATGATTTACCTGCTCATCGCCTCGTGCTCGCTTGTCAAAGTCGGTATTTCTCCAAGGCTCTACAGCCTGCACTCAAGGAAGGTGCCAGCAGAAAATTGGAGTATACCGAGGGGAGCATGCATGCTCACTGGCGGGTCTTCGAATATATGTACTGGCGAATACGCCGAGGATCCGTTTGAAAAGCTGGAAGTTGCTGGTGTGATCTTCCGATTGATTCTCCATAAAAAATAAAAAAAAATAACTAAATGCTTTGCAGATGATGACGAGTTGACCAAGGACGTTCGAGTTTATGCGCTTGCAGATTATTTTCAAGTGGATGACCTCAAAGACTACTCCCATCGGAAGCTTGCGGCCAAGCTCGAGGCGCTCTGGCCCTGCGAAGGATTTGTTGACTGTATTAGAGTGACGTACGACAACTGCGGAGGCTGACCACAAATTGAGGGATCTGGTAACGCAAACTGCGTACAAAAGACGAGCTAGTCTCTGGGACAAGAAACCGTTTCAAGATCTTTTCCGTGACGGAGGAGATTTTGTGGTAGATTTTACGGCACTATCTATAAGTAGGCACTAGTTCTTCAAGAAACTCCGCCATTTTGGCGCCTACCCCACCTGCAACGCTTGGAGATGGCACATCTCGCCTTTCCAGAAGATGGCCACAGCATACCAAGACCTACCAATGGACAGTCTAGAGACCATCGAAGCGTTTCCACAGCCACCGTGGGAAAGTCGAATCCGTACGATAGTGGAAGAAGACGGCGATAGGGCGAGCAAGGCGACCCAGACTGGGTAGGCCGTGAGGGCTGCAACAGGCAGCTCGGCAAGAAACGGAATCGTGAGCTACGGACAGCAGTACTGCTCCCTTTGTCACACAGGAGAGGCGGCTCCACGACGACAGGATCAACCACCGTCAGTCCTAGGACGGAGCAAACCTGTATACGGCGGAACTCATGGCGATAGCAGCGGCGCTGGAGTCTCTGTCGAAGAAACCCCGTTACCTCGCCATGTACGTTTTCTCCACCACAAAGCGGCCGTCTTAGCAGCAGGAAGACCACGATAAAAATGGGCCAATAAGAGATCCGTCGTATAAACAAGGCAGCTAAGACGCTCACAAGTAAAGGTAATAAGGTTGTACTCTTCCTTCCGGCAGAAGTAGAGTCCGACCTCAAGCTGAAGGCGAAAGCAGCGGCGAAAGAGAGTACGCAACAAGCGAGGACGCCGAGGAAGAAGCCAACCAGGGGCCTACTCAACCGCACTCAGAAACGCAGTGAGGAGAGTACAGAAGTACTGCAGATTACCAGAAGGGGTAGGACAGTTCTCGAAAAGGGTTGACGCTGCCCTGCCAGGGAAGCACGCACGGCAACTGTACGAATCATTTTCATGGAAGGGGGCCAGTATACTGGCCCAGCTGCGGACGGGGGATGGCAAGGCTCAACTGGTACCTGCACCAGATTGGGGCGGCCGCCTCGGAGCAATGTGCATGCGGACAAGCAGCAGAGACTGCCGAGCATTTTCCCTTCCGGTGCACCTAATGGACAGTATAACGCGCACCGATGATCCAACGGACTGATACGCACAGAGGCAACTTGTCATTTTACTTAGGAGGGAAGGCCGCATCCGACCCTGACGACCGGTCGCCATGCATGGACGTTGTAAGAGAAACAGTGAAGATTGACATGGCAACGGGACGACTCGAAATGCAGATCAAGCAAACATAGGACAACAACAGCATAATATCATAGCACCAACACTAATCACCGACTAACCCCTCACGCACCCTCGTACCACCGACAGCAGCACTCGCTTCAGCCGCCGAAGATAGGGACCTGAACACTTGGAGGATTTGGCTCCAAGATTACCTGCTACTAACCTTCACGAGAAACCGCAAAGATTGGAAGGAGTAACCAATGATACAGACGAGAGTGGATCTTGCTTATGGGGCTTATTTTAAGACCAGGTTAAAATGTAACAAGGGAAGCATGTAAGATAGACGTAAGAGCCTTTTATGGCTTAGCCGGGTCGTAATAAACTCTGTGTGTGCTGTATGGATTCGCGCTAATCCCCGCGCGGAAGCTTGAGGCGCCACTTTCGGCAACGATTGGTTGAACTTGACCCAAAGCATCAGTCATCACGAATGACTCGGCGGTTATGAGTGGGATACCGAACGTGTGGGGCCTCTAGCTCCGAAGCGGGCCTGCCGGCTGCCGAGTGCCAAATTGTATCTGCCGGTGTGCCGATTGAATGATATTGGGCAACGTCGAGTAGGCGGCGTAAACAATAGAGAAGGCAACAAAAGGCGGTTGAATATGGGCTAAAAGATTCACGCTAGAACTTCAGGTCTTCCCAGATAAAGAAATGAATCTTAGCATGGTCTTAGCCATCGCTAAGGGTTTTCAACCTGAGACACACGAACGCCGGCTAGAATAGGTATAAAAGCTCTCGAAGAGGTGTTACGTATTTTGCAGTTTCAGCTACACTTTCCGGAGCGATCGGAGTATTTGAGGAGTTTGACAAGTCCTAAGTGAATGCCGAAGTTTATAAAATATACACGGTCGACAGTCGCCGACTCAAGCGAAGCGAGAGGGCTTACCCTAGTTGACGGTTATCAAGCCTTCAAGCCGCCTTATAACAGTCGAGCCGCATTAGCTGGCCCTGCGTACAGACCTAGTGCCGAAGGGTGATGGTAATGATCTCGAAACCTTCACAAGGTAGGTTTTATTCATTGTAACGACATTGATCAATCTGTCCGAAACCTCGGTTTTCACTAGCATATAGAGCTTCGGAGACTGTTTTCTAACCACTATCTTATAATAGCTATTAATAATAACGCTGCTATTAAATCAAACCAATCAAATTTATAATAATCTATATAGCTGTATTATAGCGATATATTGCACTTACCTATAGAGATTATTATAAGTATTTATAAGTTATAGGAAAAGAAGGAGGAAAGTCCTCGAGGTTTATAATTAAAGGTCTAATCAGGCCTGATCAGGTCTAGCTAGGTCCTTATAGCACGGGCCTGGCTAACCCGACTTATTTAGGTATCGCACTTGGTGCGACGTCATATCGTTATTATTAGCTTCGGTACTAACTTTCCGGGCTCGCCTAAGTATAAGTATATTGAAATTAGGTCGGCTTTTGAAGATAAGGATCTTTATATTAACTTATGCGCAGCGAGGGCAGGGTGCACTATTATAACTAATACTAATTATTATAGGGGTGGAGAGGGTAATAAGGCGGTTTAAATACTTATATTTCCACCCAAATAATTATTCGTGCTAGCTTCTTATAGCAAGGCTATAGAATATATCGATTATATCAGGCTATTTGCTTCTTCACTCTCAACTTTCAGCTTAGTTGCTATGCTTATTATTAAGGCTAAGAAGTATTTAGAAGTGAAACTTATATAAATATTATAACGCTTCTTTTATTATATATATTTCCTATAGAGTGCGAGTAGACTGCTCTACTTTAGGTTTACTCTATAAGATGAGAATTAACTACTCAAAGCCTTTGCTAAGGATCTTTAACCTAATTAAATCGAACTATTAAGGAGTATAAGCTAATACTAGAGATTCTACTAGTAATACCTATATTAATAAACTCGGGAATTATAAAAAGCAATATTATACTGCTAATAGCGTAACCTTATTTATTTCCTCCGCCTTGCGTTATAATAGAATCTATGCATACTTCTATGCGAGTTATAGATATAACCTATTTGAAATAGTCTAATTATACTAAAAAAGGCTAGTTTATTGTTTCTACCTAGTCCTAGCTCTATAAGACTTATTAGCATAGCACTAGGCCTATAAGCCTATAGTGATCCTATCTACTCTTTAGTACGAATAAGAACTTAGACTATACGTCTAATAATTACATATAAAAGAGGTTTCTCAACTGAAGATTCAAATAACAGTTGAGAGGTAACTATCGACATATTACCTTCAGGCTAGTAAAGGTTAAGCCTACTGCCGAAAGGTTACCTTCAGGCTAGTAAAGGTTAAGCCTACTACCGAAAGGTTACCTTCAGGCTAGTAAAGGCTATTATAAATAGTTAACTAAGCCTAGGATAGGTTAGTTACCTACCTCATAACTATATATATGGTCACTTTTCCCTACCTAGAGAGATAAATCATCATTATCATCATCATTATCATTCACTCCAATACAATCTATTTATCTCATCAACGTCGTCTACCTGCACTCCTTCGTTCTAAGTTAAGATACCCTGTTCTACATACTTATATATACGTATTCCGCTAGCTGCCCTAATAAAACGTTACTAAGCTATTTACCTACTATAGTATAGTTATTAGTATATATTTAGAGGATATTTCAAACTTGCTATAATAAGATAATAGACTTAGTTAGCTGCTCTATTCTAGCTCATATATTTATATTATATGAAGATAACTTTTAGCTTAACGACTCAAGCCTCCCGATTAGGCATCCATTGTCTCCACCTCCTACCGCTCCATGTACTGCCTAGGTCCCGGTATGGCATGCCGAGCATGCCGATACGAAAGACTAGTATTTGTATTTAGAACGCTAGTAGGGGGTTGCTCTCGAATCTTTCGTGGCCAGGGTCTGGTCCGCGGCCACATATAGGCCCCCTTTTGAATGCAGGATCAATGCTAATTATGCTCTAAGGAGCGTTTGCGGCTGCGATAAGCCGTATTTAGCTCAATTTGAAGCTTTTATTTCAAGAATTTCGATTTCGCGCCCATCATAACGCCTGACAACGGTCTGCGCAACGCGTATGCCATTACTGCCAGTTGTCCACTGTATGGGTTCTGTTCCAACCTTAGGCCAAGCGTGAAGAAGAACGGCTCACGCTGCGGCTCGTCTCCAGTCGTAGAGAGTTTCTAGACAACACCACCTACTCCCACTACGCCGTTTCTCGCTGAGCTACTGACTGCAATGCGGACTGTGCCGGCCACGTCGGTCTCTCTCCTTTCCACCTCGTCAACTACAACCTTGATTCTTTCTTCCCACAGCAACAGTGTGAGCAGGTTGATGGTCTCGAGCTGTCCCATCGGCACCTCCCTTGCCGCCTCTGCTATCTGGAGCAGTGGCGAGCAGTGCTTCTTAAATCGTCGTATGCGCGCCGTGATCCTGCGAACGGGATTCGTTTCCGGTAACGTATGGATGTCCGTCCACATCTTGATCGCTTTCCTCCAGAAACGTTCTTTTGCCGTGAGTATGTGGGCCTCCGCTTCTGCCACGCTTGTCGCAACTGTGAGAAAGGTGCAAACTATCGCCTTCGCTGATACTCTCTATACTCTGTTGATGGGCCCTATGAGCTTGTCCTTGTACGCGTGCATCCATACGTTAGAGGCGTAGTCCACCACCAGCGCCACCGTCGCTGTGAACAGCTGTCGCGCCGTCGCTGGTGACAGGCCCCTGAGTCGCTGTAGCTCGAGTGCCGCTTGTAGACCCTTCGACGACGCCCTCGCGATATGTTCTTTGTACTTGAGCCCAGCATCCATGATGACGCTGAGGATCTTGGTGTGTTTCTTCGGTTGAACGATTTGACCTTTGATTGTAAAGGCGTCTGGGTCCGACTTGTAGTCTTTCCGGGTGAAGTGAATGATGGCTGTCTTGTCCGCCTCGAACGTGGCTCCGCTCCTTCTCTCCCAGTCGAGGGCATCACCAATGATGGCCTCGATGCCCTCGCGGTTGTCTCGGGCTGTGCGTCCCGTGACCCATGCAGTAAAGTCGTCGACAAAGGCCATCGCTCCACCGTTGCTGTCGATTCGTCGCTATACCAGGTCCGCATTAAAGAAGAGGAACAAAATGGGAGATAACAGCGATCCCTATGGCAAGCCTGCCTAGGGCAAGCTTCGCTCCTCCAACGACTGTCCATTAACTTGGATCGATGCTGTGCGGTTGGAGCAGAAGGCCGATACCCACCAGAGGAGATCTTCCGGAATACCTCGCGCCCTCATCCTCTCGACCAGTCTTTCCTTGCACACCCCATTATATGCCCCTTTCACATCGAAGCTGACCAAGCTGAGCACGCGGCGACCTCGCCACGCTGTGTACACCTGCTTTTGGAGGAGCAAGAGCGCTTGCTCAGCTGACTGTTGTTTTCTTGCTCTGAAGTGATTTGTCGGTAAGAGACCGTAGGACTTAACTGTATGTGATATCCTCTCCGCAATCACCGATTCCAGCACTTTACCTAAGGTAGCTAGTAGTGAGATCGGCCGCCACGCTTTTGCCAGAGTGTAGTCGTCCTTGCCCGGCTTCTTGAGTGGTATGATCTTTGCATGTCTCTACTGACGGGGCAGCGCCCCTTCTTCGAGAGACATTTGGAAAATTGCCAACACCCAGTGTCGCACCGCCGGCTATATTTGTTTCCAGACCATCACCGGAAGCCCGTCTTCTCCAGGTGCCTTCCAGGACTTTGCGCGGAATAACTGACGCTCAACTTCCTCTATACTGACAGGCGGCATCTCTATGGCGGCTCTCTGCGGCCTATCGCCCTCATTCTCAATGTCTTCCGGCAGAGCAGGGAAGAAGGTGTTGAGTAGCTCCTCCGCCTGCTCTATATGGTTCGTCGTCGCCGTTTTATCCATTCTAACCAGCTGTGGCACCCTGCCGAAAGCCTCGTCTTGCCCGGCCTTTAAGTATCTAGCCGCCTTCCATATGTTGTCGTTGTCGGCCAGAAACTCGTTCCAGTGTTTCCTCTTTTGCTGACGGATCGCATCGTGGTACTGTTTCGATGCGCCCTTTGCCTTCTCTTCTAGGTCCGCCCTGACTAGTCCCGCCCGCCTTTCTGCACGAGCTCGGTTTCTCCAGTAGGTGTATACCTGGCGAAGCTGCGTCAAGTCGGCCGTCCACCACCGCTTCGAGTGCGGCGACGGCTTGGCCTTCGGTGTCAGGGCATGGGCCGCCTCCGTTACCACCTCCATGAGTCTGTCCGTCTTTTGTTGCACCGTCCCTGAGCATGGTGTCCTTTCCAGCGCGTTCGTAATCCTTGTCTTGATCTCCTTCCACGGCGCGTTCCTGAAGAGCAGGCGCTGTGCTGGTTTTGCGATAGGGACCGAGCTGTCAAAAGTCGTCTCGATCGCGCGGTGATCCGATCCGTGTTCCGTCTCATGTATCCTGCATCTGACCAGCGATTCTGTTGGGCCTTCGGACGCTAGGACTAGATCGATGGTAGTCGCATAGTCCCCGCCTTGCCACGTTTTCGTCCCACGCGGAAGTAGACTGCTCAGGCTGAGCTCATTCATCAGATCAATAATCTCATCCCCTTCACCCTGTCTGACCATTGAAACCTCGTCTCCACCCCACAGTTAGTCGTGCCGGTTGAAGTCGCCAACCGCGACCAAATCCACCACTCTACCAGTCCTCCGCTGTGTCTCCGTGACTATCCGTCGTAGATGGTTGCACGTGTTGCGTAGAGCATGATTGTCGTCTCGTGGCATATATACTGACACTACTAAAACCAGCCGTTCCTCCAGCCGGATAACCGCCGCCGTCAAGTCAGGCGACTCTACCCGTATCTGTTCCGCTTCCACATCCTTCCTTACCTATAGCATGCTCCTGATCGCCTACCTGCCGTCCCTCCACGTCGATGGCACCATCTTCGTCCACCCCTGGTGTCCTATTGGGGTTGTGAGGAGGCGGCCTTGGATGATCCTCGCCTGTGGCTCCTGGATAGCCAACACCGTTGCACCCCATATCGTCTCGTCATTCATCAAGCTGTCGTGTACCGCTCCCTGCTTTCGTACGTTAAGTTGGATCATTCGGAATCTTTCACTCATGTCGAGCGGGGTAGAGCTTCCTGCAGTTCCTGCTGCCTGATTCGTGTGGCCCTCCGCAGGGAACGCATTTAAAGATTGTCGCATTGCATCCCTCATGGCTGTGGCCCTCAGCTGCACACCTCCTGCACCTCTTTGGTCTGTCGCAGTTGTAGGCCTTGTGCTTGGTGATCTCTTGGCAGTTGTAGCACAGTTGAGGGCGCTCACGCCGTTCGAAGGGTCTGGTGTAGCCGGACTCTCCACCTGCGTGGAAGAAGCCTTCTTTGAGGAGCCGTCGTGCATCTGATGCCTTACTGAGAAATACTACCATGGACCCGTACGCCTTTGCGATGCTCCTGTCGCTCAGCCACGCTATCTTCGCAACCGAGGCGTCGTTTTCCGAGGCAAAAGCCTCAGCTGCCCCCGCGCGAATGTTCCCGATGTCGTCAATTACAGCGGTACGGTTAACGCTGTCCACTCGGATCGGGTATATGTCGTCTCGAAGAACCCTAATGCCTTGTGTCAAGTTCTCCTCCACTACTCGCTTCACCTTCGTATGTTCCTCATCGTTTCTGCAAGCAATCCTGATGCGGTGTGGGTTTCTTGGGTCTTTGGTCACCGCTCGGCACCGCCAGGACGCGGATTCGCCTTCCCCGGCGCGGATCTGGCTCTCTACCATCGTTCGGATTAAGCCGACCGACATCTGCTCGGCGGTTTCACTTTCGGCATGAGACATGTCGATTGTGCAGTACAGCGTATCGGAGAAGTTGGAGGGCATTGTGTCGAATGACGAAAGCGTTTGGAGGTTGGTCGGTTGAGAAGACGGGATTGATCGTGCGACATCGGCGTACGAAAGGGATGGGGATTGTGTGGCGTTCGCTGCGATAGTTTTGAGTTGCTCGCGGACCAGCTTCAGCTCTTCGCGGGATTGCTTCAGTTCTTCGTTCATTTGTTTCGTAGTTTCATCCATCTTCGAACTCAATTCGCGAATAATCTCTTCCTGCCTCTGTGTCACCTCCATCTGTCGCTTGAGTGCTTCCTTCAGCCATTGGGACTCTTTGCGGGATTCATCCAGCAACTGCAACGCCTTCTGGAGCATTGCCCTGCTATCGCTGCTTCCGCTACTTCCGCCGCCGCCACTGCTTCTCCTGATGTCGGTTGCTCGCTCTGTCGCTCCCTCGATTGAGGCTGATCGCGTTGTGTTCCTGGTCGTTCTCCTCGGTTCTTGCACTATATCTTCGTCCGGTTGGGTCGAGTTTCGAATTTTGATGGTCGGCTTTGGAACCTGAATTGGGCGCTCAGGCGTCGAAAAGGGGGCGTTATCTGGTTCCACCACAATTTCCGCCTCTATTGGTTCCGCCATGACGGGAGGCTAAGACACCTCCACACACACCACCAACCTTTCCTGAACACTAAACCAACGACAAAAGCTGAGTTGAAAGAGGGTGTCGATATTTCGATAAGTCGCTTCCTCCTGCTGTATTCACAATCAGGTCGAGTCTGAGTCGGTACATACGAATTTTCTCGAGCGTTGTCAGTTTGCTCTGTGCAATCTGGTAACTGGGTGCGGTCGATCCTCCACGACTTTGATCACCTCTTCCCCCAACCATACTGCCTCGACTGTGTCGTCGGGCAAGCATAACCTTCCTTTTGACATCAGTTTGCTGGAACGGATAGCATGACATAGCACCAATAGATTGAACACAGGCATCCGCTACTTCGCGTAGCTTCTATGGCAAACTGCGACCGCCTAAAGCTGCCTGAAGAAACATATCCCCCCGCATATTCAGACTTGCCGATATCGAAAGAGCGATTGAAAGAAACGGCAGGCGATAACCTGTCTCTTAATGTCGGGCTATAGCTGATCGCACGTCGGCATACCGTCACGGAATTAGCAGCGACAGGAGCAGTCTCTGATGCTAGAGGCGTTAATAGCAAGACGAAATGTATTACTCACTAGCTCTTAATATGGTGCTCGATAACGATAATAGCTTACTATGGGTCCGCAAAAGCCCTCGCAGCCTTGTTGCGTAAGTAAGAAAATGTGATCGCAGGACACCGTAGCTACAGATGCTGACCACTATCTCATCGAAATCGGCCAGGAGCATATCGAGATTGGAAAAAAGCGAGATGGATCAACCTCTCGTTCCATTCCGCCCCTATAGGTTTTCCAACTAAGCTAAACCCGCTATTGAAGAGCATACGATTGCGATGGAGACGAGTATTTTGAAGTTAACTAGATCGACTATCACGCTATAACGTTTTTCTACGCCCTCTCTACGCCTCTAACGACGAGCTGAATCTATCGCAGAGCCTGAGCAAGCCGATATTCGCCACATGCTAACATACCAAAGCGGCCACTCCTTTCTATACTATGAAGAAAAAATACTTGTAGCACGATCCAGTCTAGTTATTGCGCACGGTATCGGCTTCTACTGATAGCAACCCTATATTTAGATGCGA
This sequence comes from Colletotrichum sansevieriae, assembly GCA_026260285.1. Lineage (NCBI taxonomy): Eukaryota > Fungi > Ascomycota > Sordariomycetes > Glomerellales > Glomerellaceae > Colletotrichum > Colletotrichum sansevieriae. Next base: position 16,191 of record JAOQIF010000164.1, on the reverse strand, counting down.
GATAGCAACGCATATCGACTAAGCTATCTTCGAATTCATCTAGTAATAATATCTCATGCTTTCCCTCTTAACTACCTACTAACTTGCGAATAGCAAGTGAAATTCTCTCCTTCCTGAGGTAAACCTATATCTATGAGTAAGTCTTTTGATACTTTCTGCTCGATTTCTGATTCGGGAGAAGAGTGTTTTATGGGCAAGCGCTTTCGTCTTGCGACCGTTTCTTCCTGTTTAAGCGACTCTGCTCTTAACCCCTTTAACTCTTCCTTCTCTCCCTCTTCCACGGACAGTAGGGGCGGGGGGTCTGTTTGGAAGCGCTTCCCCCCCTTTCTCGATTCCCCACCTTCCTTCGATTCATTCCCTCTGTCAAGGATGGCACTCAGAAGCAACTACTTGCTTCTGAGTGCCCCTGTCGACTCCTCACCTCTCCCCGAAGGCTCGTATCGTCCCTCCCCCCTCCCTGCGTCGTCTTCCTTCCTCTACCCCTTATCTTTCTCACTCTCCCCTCCATAAGGCAGGTACTCAGAGGCAACCACCTGCCTCTGAGTGCCTGCCGCCCGGTCCCGCGCCCCCGGCCTCTGGTTTATTCTTTCCCTCCCTTGGACACTTTCTTCGTTCCTATGCCCTTAATAGGGGTGGCGCTCCGGGAGAAGGGGTTCCTCGGGAGTGCTACCCTTGTTAACGCTACCCTAACTCTCTCCTACCTCTCGTTCGTTCCTTTAATTCAATCCTTACGACCTTATCTCTGCGATCGGTATGAGAGGTACTTCGGGACTGCCCGCTTCTTGACCCTTTCTATTCCCTTATGTCTTTGTCTCTGCCTTATCCTTGCTGCACTCCTACTCCGAAGACTGCGGTTTGCCCTAAGTTCACCCTCTTATTAGTTAAGCATAGTTCTGAGCATACGAGAGGACGATGCTGCAACGCTGAAGGTTAGCATATGGAGAGAAATGGGTTATCTAAGTGCTACTTTTATTAAGTAGGGAGAAGATAAGAGATACTCTTTAGGATAGACCTATCTTCTAAGGGCCTCCTCTATATTGCTCCTATGTTTGATGGCGGCTGCTCTATACCGCCCGTGATTACTACTGTTCGTTTTCTTTGCATTGACTGTCCTATAGGCGGAATCGTGATATGTACTCATGGTACACCTTGGTTCTTTCTTTCCCCCAGGCTTAATCTATAGAGCATTTCAGACTCAGCCTTTTGCATCGAGGCAATGCTCGTAAGTTATACCGAATAGCACGACTGTGTTCATGGCGTGTTCATGCTGCTAGGTAGTCCTGTGTCGCCTCGTTCTGTTTTCTGATGCGCGGAAGGCCTCGCGACGAAGCTCCGGATTTGTGATTATGTACCGACTTGCGTTTATACTTTGGATTCGCGAGCGATAGTTGACCCGTAATTGGTTATGTAGAGGGGACTTCTGCTGAATGCGAAATTTCGTTTTGGAAGTGTTTTCTGATTCTCTATGGCGTAGCCGTCCACGTCGACGAAGTTGATGCCTCAGCTGCGCGAAGCAAGTGAATGAATAAAACGTAATGTATAGAATCTCTTGAGCAGGTACGAATATGCTATAGCCTAGTATATAAGAAGTTGATATGCCTGCTATCGATCTACCGATCGGGTTGCTCTGTTTGCTCTCCATCAATAATACAGCAGCCGTAGAAAGTTTCCTCATCCCACAGCCTCGCCAGCTTCTGCAGTATTCATGTTAAAGGTTGGTTAGCTCGCCTCTGTCCGCCTCTCCTTGCCTCTACACTCTCCATACACCTCTCTTCGTTTCCTCCTTTTCAAGCATACTAGCAACAAATACCACCAGTCCATTTGAACGCACCCCGTCGCTGTTCTGCCCCTTATTCTTTACTTCGTCCCTGCTGCTTGCTCTTTCCGTCTTTCCCTTCAATAGCAGACATTTGAGCGCACCTTGTTACTGGTCTGTGTAGCGCGTCTCTTCAAAATCTCTACTTACGTCTCTTCTTTACTTGAATCCTCTCCCCTTGTTCCTCATACCCGGTCTTTTCTCCTGTGTTGCAGCTGTCTGCCTTACTTATGGCCTCTCGTCCCTCTCCTTACTTTTCCTACTACCCACCGCCTACCCTGTTTGTCTTTTCTCTCAACGCAGCAGCTTTTGTGGGTATGTTTTCGATACTGGATACTCCATCAAATACTCCCCGTCCATGTTCCTGGTTTCCTTTGATGTGCACCCTTCGCCTATCAGTTTCATTATCCCAAGATGACCCTACGTAGACGTGCCACCTGCGACGAAGAGAGACTGCTGCTGCAGTCCAGCCCAGTATCATTTCTCTCAGTTAACCGCTTTTACTCTCATCTTATTCATAATGTCTCCAGTCGGACGACGCCTCAATCTTTTCGATTGTGTCTGGAACATAGTATTTGTGGCAAAAGGAAAGTGCTTGGGGTGACCACCGTTGAGCCAGCGGGCTCAAAGGCACAACATCTAGTCGGAAGACCAAATACCAAGCTCTTACATGACTGATACGTGACAGGATGCGCCCATAGCCTTGCTCCAACGAGGTCGATGAGCTTCCACAGACTGGAATCATACTTGAGATGCCACTTGCCGTCAATCCAGATGACAGAGAAACCAAAATTGGTAACAAAATTGCACGTAACAGTTCGAGAGAGGTTTACATCGCATAATAGTAACTGTGGCAGTACCTGACCGGAGGCACTCCGTGCGTCCAGCGCCGCCCAGGCCCTTCTTCCGGTCTCTGGCCTGGCAGGCCACTTTAGCCAGCTTCGTATACATCACACACTTCACTCCTATTCGTGGCGATTGTTTCCGCTATGTTAACTAATCCATAACCTTAAGTGCAATAGACGTGGATCCGCATCAGTCATATTTCGTTTGCATGCTTGCTCTCCAGACAGATGTGAGCTCAAACACTACCGCTCCCCTTACCTATCGGAGGGAAGGACTTGATGGGAAGGCGGCGGCCTTGGCTTGGAAAACTCTGACATCGCCCAAAGTCAAGGGGCCACTGCAAGAAAGACCAAGCATATTACCATATCTGTTTTGGAGTTTATGTGAATATTTCTGCATTGCAAAATCTATGAACAGCGGGAGGCTAACTACATACAACTACGTCGATCCGAATGTAGCTACTCGATTTGCCTCAGCATTCCGTCCCCTGTGCCACCCCCCCTCCCTGTAGATAAATGCCTGTAAAATTGTTCCCTAAGCATAGTAGGGAGATTGGATTCAAAAGGGAAGGGCATGTGTCCCTAGATTTCACGTTTCCACTATCTGTCTCCGTTCCAGAACAGCAACAGCTTCCAATTTTCTCCATTATGCAGTCGTTCCAGAATGGCCCCGTATAATAACAAATCTCTGTTTTTCCACATTAGCTATTCCAGAAAGAAAGGACTTCCCTCAAGTTACTTCATTACAAGTTCGAGAATAGTGATATATTTCTACTTTCTTAAAAATGACGTCGTTCTAGAATGACGGTACATCCGTAGGATACTTTCATTCCAGAATCGTGACGTGAATTTGCTTTGCCGAAGTTGTAGGTATTCTAGAGCTATGGAATTCTAGAATAATAGCATAAGCGTTATGTTTCTCTTTTCTCGAATTATGGTATGATTCTTTTTTGTTGAAATTATAGGTATTCTGGAGGAAGGTCATTCCAGAATTGAAGTGCATGCCGCAATGCCCGCAATTCTGGAATTCTACGCTATGTATGTACTATGATTCTAGATTTCCCGCGAACACAGAAAACAGAAAACGTCCCGATTCTGGAATGAAGGTACCTTGCGGAAGTATCATGATTCCGGAATACATGCTGCTTTGAAAATAAGACATATTTCACTAGTTCTGTTTCAGGAACGGGGGGACTCAGAAGAAGGACTTTGGTCCGAGGCAATCGTAGAACCAGGCTGCGAAGCATGTCCAGTGAAAGTTAAACACGCATAAAGTACTGGAATGACGGTGTTGCCATGGTGTAGTCACGAAGTACCTAAATTCTATGAACACACCCTGCCACTAATGGTCAAGTCTGTTTCAAAACTACAGTATCATTCCAAAACCAATAAACAGATCCTAGTCTCCGGAAACCCAAAGGCCATTCTTGAATATCCAGAATATGCAGCTGTCTTTCATGTCAGGGAATTGTAAAGGGGGCGGCGGCTAATGAAACAATCTATGGGACGTTGACGCCCTTGGTACGTCCGTGCGTTTCCCATCGCAGCCCCGCCGCGCTTCGCTAAGTTCACCTAGAGTACGGCCGCTTGTCTCGGGTTCGGAAAGTTGCTCTACGTAGCTAATGTCGTGTCGACTCACTTTAACCAGCGCCTATCGTTGCTTCGGCTTGTCGACAGAGACGCGGTTATCCATGCCTTGGTACGCCACCAAAACCTGAGTGCCGCGGTCCTTGGTAGGATGGCCGGACGGCCGCTCCCACTGGGCAAGAAGTCTGCGCAAGTAATGTTCTCTTAGTGAGGGACCCGTGGGCCATCGTTTGTGACGTTGAGGTGCCCGACCCAAGTTCTGATCGAGAGCGTAAGCGCAGAGGAAAGCGCAGCATGCGTCGTCTGAATACGGTCCCAGCTGATGGATGTGAGTGAAAATATGACACCTTAAAGAATGATATTAATGATTCCTACTTCGTGAGACCTTTTGTCGAGTTGCATCACTGCGCCACGAAGGTCCGAGACATATTCATCGACCCTTTGGCTCCATTGAGAAAAAGCAGTGGGCTGCATCCAAATGCGTCAAATGTCTCCGTTTTCCAGTTAACGATTGCAAGAATCCAGTGGTTTTTATTGTGATCTGACATATGATCTCGTGCGTTAACGTTGATTGGCAGTATGATGCCGTCAAACCCTTTGGCAAACGCGGAGGCACCCGAGGTCAAGAATAGCACCGTAAGCCTCACAAGCAATAGGTCTATAATCTACAGCGTGGAAGTGCCACATACTACCTGGAGGATAGCAATCAAAAGGACGTCATCAACATACCGTCCTGGACAAAATTGACCAAGCCTTTGTCTGAACTGAGCTTAGTCTCGGCATGATAGCCAACCGACGTGGACATGCTCGACCGCTTCATCAATCAACGTCATGATAGACTTCGAGAGAGGCTTATGATCGGGTCTCCGCTCGGTGGCGGATCCGGACTTGGCATCGGGACCGACGTCAACAACGAACGCAGTACTGAGCTCGCGGCTAAAACCTACAGTCTGCTCCGTTATAAAATCAACAAGAAACTCGTTACGGGATGCCGGAGCGAAGGCGAGAAGGCGCTTAGACCCATCCACGATATTGCCAGTGTCGAGATCTAGAGGAAACCCATGTTTTGGTAAGGATTAGTAGATCAGACTGACGCTTAGCTATCAGCCAGGCTCACCGGAGCAATTGAGATATCGCTTGATGGTTTCGTCAAGAAACCTAACTTCGGCCCCGACTCTGGATAAGGAGTGGAAGATCGCATCCTCCACTAGAGAATCCGACGCAAGCGAGTTGGTAATCGATGACTGCTGCGAGCGATTCAGCAATCTCTTGACGCGCTCGAGAAGGATGGGAAGGACATCCATTCTGTCTATCAGCCCATCGCATTCCTTCCTTGACGGCATGGCTGCAGCGGCTTCGAAGTCCATGAGCACTTTCTACTGGGAAGAAGCACGGATTTACCACGCATGGACGTTCGGGAGAGGGGGTCCTGATGCTGCACTATAAGGCATAGAGACAATGTACAGAAAGGTCGAACCCATATGAAACCCCATGCTAATAATAGCCTTCCACATCAATCCCTCGCACCCTGCCTCGTCCTGCTTATTACTCGCGGCGCTTATGCTCGTCCGATAACAAAGGCTTCTGCATACCTGCTAAGCGCCGCCGTTTGATAGGACAGGACCGATGCTGCCTTGTAGGTATCCCTTCTCTTAGGACCAGTTACTTTGTGTTGCTGTCTCTCTCTACCAGTGTCAACTATTGGTATCGCGACAAGCCAGAATTCCGGGATCAAAAAGCAAACAGCTTTACCAATTAAGGGAACGGATTCAAGATTAGAGCAGTCTTCCCCGCCTCCAGGCCTTTGAGGAATTGCATCGACGCCGCTATCGAGTCGATGGTGGTCACTAAGAATGGCACCCACCAAATAGCGGGACCTGCTACATCTCGGCTCATGAACCGGACCAGCGTTCAAAAAGACGGGTAGAGCTTTTGCGCGCATTCTGGCACTTCCGGCGTCATGCGAGGTGAAGACCATAGCTTGTGAAGATAGTTGCCCCACTTCAAAGCTAGACACGTACTGATGATAATTTCAACGCCATGCTCAGGTTTATGCCATGACCAGTACTTCCATGCTGAATATCAGCTGAAGTTTAATCTGGCTTAGGTTCATCATGTTTCACACTACTTCTAAGGCAACATGAAATAGCGCAACGCAACAGGTGTCCAGGACAAATGTTGCGCTGATGTAAATACATTTGAGGATGAATCGATGAAGATTTTGGAATCTTAACGAAATTTGGGGGCCAACCGACGTGCAAAAACTGCCGTTGCGGTGCTAAAATCGACATGCCAAAACCAACGTGCCAAAACGCAGCGTGCCAAAACGTGGCGTGCTGGAACCGACGTGCTGGAACCGACGTGCCAAAACGTGGCGTGCCGGACCGACGGACTAGAACCGGCGTGCTGGAACAGACGTGCTAGAACAGACGTGCCGGACCGGCGTGCTAGAACCGGCGTGCTAGAACAGACGTGCTGGAACAAACGTGCTCGAACCGACGTGCCGGACCGACGGACTAGAACCAGCGTGCTGAATCCCACGTGCTGGAACTGGCGTGCTAGAATTAATGTGCTAGAAACGGCGTACTAAAATCGATGCGCCAGCACCGGCCTGGCTCTTGCGTATGACTTCACGTGTGGGAGAGAACTTCACGTCTATCGCGCTCTGTGGTTGATGGAGGTACTGTGGATGGGGAGCTTTCTTTCATTTGGTCTGTGGTACAACTTGGTACGTCCGTAGGCAGTGTTAGTCAGACATCGCGTTTTGCTGGGGCACTCCGAGCAGATCAAACAGAGAATGACTGGGAAATGCTGTAGGAGGCAGATTTTTGAAGTAAAATGGAATTGCTCTGCTCAACAGATCTAGTCGTGTATGACGTTTATACTCATCCCCTCTAGATCAGCGGCGATGTTTGGACAGCGTCTAAATACTTAACATATTGGGAATCTAGACATAAATACAGACAGCTAATCGCGTCAAGCACCAAAAGCCCGAAGACACCTGCAGTCGTTGTCGTACTGATATGGCGCTGCTGCTGCTTCACCGAGATGCATCTCTGATAGCCACAATATCATACAATCATAACAGTTTGCGAATTGCTATACCGCCCGGCAGTCGAGACCGGCAATAACCATTCCGTGTGGCACAACTCTGCAGGCGAGGCATCACGCTTAGGTAGTCGCAGTTGAGTGATATCGGTTTCGTGTCAACTTCACCCCAACCAGCATCACCTTTCTGAGGACTTCTGCTTTGCGACATGGCCACTACTCAAGTCACGGTGCCGTGTACCTCTATGGCATGACGCTGAAAATGCATCTTGTTTTTGAGAGCCACATCATATACCTTGCAAATTGAGCGATCGCAATCTGCAACCTTAGAAAGGTGCTTACGTCTAAAGTGTTTGGTCAAGTCACTAGGGGTGTAGAACTCATGGCTAAGTTCGTTCAGCCGCTGTTCGTCATCTGCTGGCAGACATAAGGCTTAACCAATACACACGAAGCACCGTCTTGGCCGTTCCTTCTTATTAGCAACAAAAACGGACAAGGTAGCTTCGTATAAAGAGCTGCCCTCTCTTGGGGTGACTAGCGAAGGAGGAATCCTATCCTCTTTAGGCCTTTATTAGGGCTAGCGTGTAGCACATCCTTCCTGAACGGTACAGTACGCAGATACTGCTTCGATAGCATTATCTCTCCGACGGTACTGCCCTTCCAATATCGCGACAAGCGGGGCTATAAGCTTTGTGAGCAATCGCTTCTATGCCGGCTGCTAAGGACGACTGAAATCCCCAGTCGAGGGTTCGGAAAACCCAACGCCGTGAATTTAGCGCTCGATATCGTTTGTAGCCTGCTTATTAGTCTACTTATCTCGAATAGTCTGTTTCAGCTCTCTCCTGAGCCTCTGTTTTTCGTTTCGTATAGCTCGTTTGGTATCTTTATACTATTAGGAACTAGGATATAGTCCCATGGCAGCTTTCGTTAGACTTCTGATGGTTGGATGCATTAACATAGAGGCAGACTGCTCTGCCGTGAGATTAATGGGATGGCGCTAGGATATGGAGTGACTAATGCTGCAAGACTGTTTGAGAAGTGCCTGCTATAGCTTTTATCCGCGAAGTATGCTCCAAAGATCGGCGGAGATATTCCGCCCGAGATAGTGCCTCTGGAAAGGATTGGAGTTGCCGTGTCCCATGGCTAAGTTTCTCAGCGCCTCGCTAACGTCGACTGCGAATAGAGTTAGCATAGGTCGCACGGAGGGCTATACATAACGGACCGCTCTAGTTAAACGCGTTAGCCGCATTATAGCGCAGGTTATAAGCTATCGTGGGATACTCGAAGCCTAGAATCTCGCCGATCCTCTTGATCCAGGCTGCTATCATGCCGGAGGATATGCATTCGTTAGGGGAAATTTAATAGCCCGTTAATATCTCGACAGCTCGACGGAAGATATAGGTTTCGCCAAGGTCTTCTCTCAGGGGTAGTAGAAGCTCTCGCTCGCTAGGATGAATATCGAGGTTGCAAAGGTGATGCGGTAATATGAGGCTCGGAGCATAGAAAGCTCGATAGCGAAAGAGGATGCCCAGGAGAAAAACATAGGGGCTCAAGAGCAAGGACGGATCGAATATTATCTCGGGAATTATATATATTTTCCTGAGATATTAGTTAGCTACGCTTATTATATCACACGAGGAGCATATATACTGTTCCTTCTCGCCGAGGTAGGTCTTAGTAAACTCCGGAGTGAACCGAATAAGCAGCTTATATGGCCCGCCTTCTGGATCTCTTGCTAAAGCAACCTTGACATCCTTAAAGCGCAGGTCTAATATCGCTTTTAGCCGAGACCCGGCGGGAGCAAGGAGGAGAAGATAGAGCACGGCGAGGATGCGTAGTTCTCCGAGCTTAAATAATTTCTTCGTCGTACTAAGCGTGGTCTCGATCTGCTATCTGAGGTTATTAATTGTTATATATCGATTGGCTCGCCGCTATTCGTTCAGACCGTGCTTCTTCGCTAAAGATCGCAGAACCTGAGTTAGTTAGTTCTGGGACTAATTCTAGGTAGGGAAGGATACCTTCCCTATGCATGCTGCGGTTCAATTTTGAGTCAACCTTATTATATATAGCTCTCTCGTAGACTAGCCTGAAGACTTTCCAATATATGCCTAATAAGCTCTTCTTCCTTATTCCGCGTTTCTTCCTGCTATCCTTGCCGACCTTCTGACTTAGGAACCAGTCGAAAAAGGTATGCAGAAGTCTAGTAGAGATAGTCGCATAGCACTGTTGGACATCGCGCTTAATGACCTTGCAATACCTATACGGAGAGACATATTAGCTTCTATGACATGCGCAAAATTCGGTAGACCGCACTATTGCCACTATTCCTCCACGGCGTTAAGGAGCAACGTCGTCCCAGGGCTGTAATCTTGACAAGCGAAGGCATCCTCGTTGAAGTTCTCCAACTCGCGCAGCCAATATTCAGGTGGGTAAACGTTGCCGTCAAAGAGCATAACCTGGTCTTCCACATCGAAGTCATCGTCTTCGTGGAGAGTTCCGTCGGCATCGTCTTCCCCACAGATGGTTTCGGCATCGTCATATTCGCAGAAGGCCTCATCGTTGCTTGCAACGTTATCTAGGCCATTTTCCCGGTCAGAAACGTCGCAATCATCGTCGGGCGAGAAAGAGGCATCGGAGTCGTACGCATCCGCATTTCTGCGCTGTCGCGATAATATCTCGATATGGAGGGGGGGGCAGCTGGTACTATCGGGCTAGCGACTAGGAGATAAGTGGAAGTTGGAACGTGGCCTTGTCAAGAGACTACAGAAGGTGGGAACTTCGAAAGAACATCTACAGGAAGAGGGCGGCGACCGCAGTTTATATAATACAAGGAGGCAGCCATTTCTGGTCTCATTATAGCAGCCATTTCTAGCTGTTCTTGAGCGGCTATATGGAAAACAAGAGAAGCCAGGGTGAGGAGAGAAGATGGTCGATGGAGAACCTGGCGGTTCGAACGATATGGCTGAGGAAACTTGGGCAGTACCTCGCGGTACAAGCTTCTGGACGGGACAGGGAATGGCGTGTGGTGGGGCACACGAGCTGCGTTAAAGCGGCGACGGATTTCTGGCAGATGTCCCGCTGAATTCGGCGACAAAACCCGCCTCAAATAGCGGCAATTCAGCCGTCTCTTAGTTTAAGGGAGTATAGAATCTAACTATTACTAATAAAGATATTAACTGAAGTATACCTACCTATATTTAAGTAGTAGTAAGACTTATTATAGCGTGGGTTAATCTTAGTAGAGTAGAAGAGCTTAGAGGTAGTAAAGCTATTATGAGATTCTTTAGTTCTATAAAGGTAATATTATCTAAATATATATAATATAAACGCTAATAAAAATAGGATTTTAAATTATGTTAATAGAGGCAGCGGGGCGCCTAGATAATAAACTAATAATTAGGTTTATATATAAGTAAAACCGCTCGTATTATATATCTTTCGCTAGGCTAGCATCCAATATCTATCTTATACCCGCTAAATATCTAATTTAGCAAGGTGCTAGGAGCTAGCGTTTTTATTATATTAGACTGTTATAGCTATAGGGAATATAAGGAGCACTAGCTATAATAAAGCCTATTAATATTAATACTACTCTATAAGAGATCTTCTAGAAGCATATATCCTATCCAAACCGCTATATAGTAACGCTACTTATATAGCAGATAGGATTAACGTGAGATAGATAAATATAGCTAATAACTAGCTAATTTACGCTCTAAGAAAATAATATATTATTATAGACTAAATAAAAGGCTATATTCTAGGTTTTATACTATAAGCATTCTATAAGCAGACCTTATTATCTTTTTCTTATCCTCATAATAATAACTAGCTGTCCCTACCCCCTATCTCATGCGAATACGCTGAGCAGGCCTGCCGCCCGCTCACGCTACGTCTCATCCCACCTAGCCCATCTGGTCCCATTCTGGCAGCCTTCGGGCAGTATCCCTATCGCTCCCTTCTACTAAATAACAAACATAGACTGAATAGTAGCGGATTGTAGAAGAAGCTAAAGGAGAGGAAGCAGGATCTACCTGATTGAGAGGGTTGAGCTCGGTGGGGGACGTCTCATCCTTTGGTCTCATCCTTTGAGTCTGCAGACAACGTCTACGCTTAATTTTAGCTCCCGAAGCTGACACCTGATTTTGCTACATAGGGGGAGCTAGATGTACAATAAAGCCACTGGCAATCCTCCGTAGCACAACACTCGTATATATGAAGTTGTAACGGGACGGTAAGACCCCACCCCAACTTCCGAAACACCCCCACTTCCGAAACGCGTTAAAAACCGCGTTTTCGCGTGCTCCCCTCTATATATCTATAACTTCATCTTCTTTATTCTCAACTACTACGATTAATATTAATATTTTTAAAAATACTACTATACTCTAGATAGCTATATATAATAAGAGCAACGTTGCTATAGCTATTATAGCTATATATAGTAGTAAATCCTATTAGCAAGCCTTGAGAGAATAGGGTATGCTATATCCTACTATCTATTACAGAATTAATAGCGAGGGGCCTAAGAAAAAAGCCTATATAGGCTAGTAATATATCTTAGCGCAGCAGGAAGCCTCTCTCGCTATATAAGTTCTTATATAAGCATCGTTAGGCTTCGCTCCGAACTACTAATATATCTAAATCTTTATAACCCAGATCCTCTATACTAGTAGCGATACTCAACCCCTTAGTAGGAAGTAGATAGAGGGCTTCTTATACTATAACCTATCCTATAAGATAGTAAGGGTATAGAAGATAGATATTAAACGCGCGAAATATGTTATAATTAATAGTATTAAGTCGTTCTTCGAGATCTTCTAACTTCTAGCTATTAAGATAATTCCAATAAGCCTTAGATAGAATATGGATAAGATGGGTATTACTAAGGGCTTATAAAAGGATTATTTAGTAGTAGGATGCGCTAGGAAGCCCTTAGTATTTATTTAGAGTAATAAAAACTGCACCTAGATAATAATTATTGAGTATATCTCTGCTACTAGCGTATACTTACCCCCCCTCGTTATTTTTAAGGGGAAGACTATATAGTAGTAGTAGTTCCCTAACGATCTATAGGAGTTTAAGAAGTAGTAGTTTATATCGTTAGTAAACGGCTAGATATTGAATGCTATTAGTCTCGAGTAGTTAGATAAGATATTTATACCGGGGACTGCTGCTGAGGCGAGGAGACTATAATCTAAGCATCTGCTAGTTATTAATAGCTATAGTAGCCACGTTTCTAACGATTTTATATAGCGATGCTATATATATAATATTTACTTGATATATCTGCCTGCATACTTATCGCACGTTACTTAGCCACTCGATATATTAGTCTTCTTGCCTCTAAAGGCGTTATATAGGCGTTAACTAGTAGATCGGAACTTCTAGCTGAATTCGGTACCGATCGGCAAGCAGAACTTCCTTCGATACTATTTATATATAAGATCTAAGGCCTTGTAATTATATATTATTAAAGCGGGATAGGTAGCAATAGGATTATAGCTTATTAACGTTACTAAGCTATTAATAAGCAAGTTTATCTTCACCCTAGCCCCTATAGACGTTCCAAGAGCGCTACTATAGAAGGAGGCAGCTATAGATAATTAGAACATCGTTATAACTCTAGAAAGTATTATAGTTAAAATACCGAAGTCCTCTACTAATTTGCTATAGTTTAAATAGCTATTTTATAATAGCTTATAGTTAGGACTAAGGGCTATCGATCTAGTAGTATATATATTATTTATTAAGAAGCTAGGTAAGCGTCTGGACCTTAATAATATATCTAGCGCTAATAATTAATAGATAATTAAGTCTCTAAGAGCTTAAGTCGAAGTATTATAGCTAAAAAAACGAGCTAAAGTTAAGCTAGATATAAATAAATACTTTATAGTAATCGAATAGATAATTAAGAAGAAATAGGAGGTATAGAATAACCTAAATCGAGCGAAATTAGTATTATCTAAAAGCGAATCGTTAGATAATAAAGAGAGTGTTAAATTATATATTTTCATTATAGATTAATCGAGATATTTAGTAATATATAAAAATATAATTATCATAGCGAGGGTTAAAATATATCGAAAGTGCTGTTTCGGAAGTGGGGGTGTTTCGGAAGTTGGGGTGGGGTCTTAGTAGTATCTTTGCAACTCGTACTCCCTTCTCATACGAGAATCCTCAAGTGAGGAGGACGTCTTCTCTTGTTCTCCGTCGGGTTTCCTAGTGTCTTAAATACACGTTGTCTTTGCCTTGATCCTTGATGTCCTTGCCCTTGCCCTAGACATTGATGTCTTTGCCCTTGGGCCTTGCGCCACTCGTGGCCACAAGTCTCAATGAGGCCTACCACAGGCCAGGCCCGTTACAGAAGTCCTGGAAAGTATACTGGCAGTGTAAGTGAGCAGTATCTATTTGTGAGAACTCAATTACCGCGAATAAAAGCTACAGAAGTTCAAGCAGCCGTTGACGTAAAAAAGCTTTTGAGAACTAGCCCGTATGATGTGTTTGACGGCGTTTCAGCAATTCTCGGGGTGCTCCTGGAAAACTACTCCAGTAAGATCCAGCCCGAATCAAATCTTCAATACAAACAAACATACGCACTAATATCCAAGCTTATCAGAGAAATCAGTTCGGCAGAACGTTGCATTCACTCTGATCATCTTTGGTACCGATACTGTATCGATACTGGATCGATGAGTCACGGCGAGAGGCGGAAGAAGCAGATACTGAGAATGACGCAGCAAACACTCTCACGGATGTACTTGCAGGTCTGAATATTGAGATCGATCACGTTAACTTAACAAAATACCAAGAACAGGACGCGATCATCAAGCCAAAGTCTTCGCGCACTTGACCTGGAGACCTGGTTCACTATACCGGGACGTTCCAGATCAGACGGCACCTGCCCCTTGCTCAACCACAAGGGCCACAACAGCCGCTCTAGCTTACTTGCCTGGCGACCTGCCCAAATAATCACCCGGAAGGCGCAAGCGAGAGAGGCGCCCCTTCCTTTTGTCCTACCGACGATTCTCTCGTCCACCCGCAAATTTGTAACCCTCTTCAAACATATCAACAACCTCCACTCTTTCAACCGCCCGACCGTCCTATCTACCTCAACGCCTCTCAAAAGGTAAGTGTCCATCCCCCTATCTTCGTATTCTTATCGCATTAGAAAGCGTGTAGACTTCACAGATTGCGCAGAATAGCAACGCCCACTTCTGCCGATCCGGTCGAACGACTTCGTGCCTTCCTTGCCGGTGACGAGACCTAGCACTTCACCATCGCCAACTTCACCACCATCGTAAAGAGACGCATCCTTCCAATCAAGCAACCCGCCACCACCACCCACAAGGTCGTCCTGACAGACCCCAACATGATCAGCTTCATCATGGTGAGCGGCGTGATCAAAGACGAGCATTGGCCGGCTCGCACCGTGTACGAGCTGAACCTCTTCAGCTTCTTCGACCACACAACCAACAAGGAGATCGACCCAGGAGCCCTACTTTGGCAGATCGAGCTAGCCACCAACACCGAGGGTCACAAGACGGTCAAGAATATGAGAGATACAGCCTTCGTGACGGAGGACTCTGGAGGGCGGTCGCTGGCCAGCCTCTACATCACCTTCTTTCAAGATCGCCTCGACCACGGCTCCAAGAGCCCCAGCACTTCCGAGTCCTTGCTGCAGATCCCCAAGCTCAACCGGAGCTACAACGAGTACAACATCGACAAGCACTTCGTCATTAACACACCCATCTTCGCCTTCGGCCACCTGGTCGATACTGTTAGTGATGCAAAAAGCCCATGGGTACCAAAATGGGTAGTACCCAAAATCATCCACGGGTACTCTACGGGTACCCAAATTACCTATAGGTCTGGACCACATTAAAAGCCCATGGGTAACGCAGCCTATGGGTTAACCTACCCATAGGTAGCCTACTTATATATAAATAACTATAGGTAGTAGTTATAAATCAATCTTAAGGATCCTATTGAAAGTAAGGTATATTTAGTATAAACTATTAATTTGTAATAGTTAATATAAAATTTATAAACTATTTATATTAGAAGATAAATAGAACTAGGATAGCTATAAAAAGATTACTATAAGTCCTTTGAATATAAAGCATATTCTAAGTTATATAGAAGTAAGTAAAATCTTAAATTTAATTGCTATTAGAACTAGAGGAGATATAGTAGGAATGTTACTAGGTAGTCCTCTTTTGCTTCTAGCGTTAACCTAGTATCCGAGGATATACTAGATAGTTACTAAGATATAGGGGGTATAGGGGAGTAGCTAAAGTAAGAGAGTTAACTTAAGAGCTATTATTTCTAAGTACTTAATAAGTTATATAAGTACTTATTAGCAGAACTATCGCTATTATTATTATTAGAAATAGCTTAACTTAGCCTAAGAATAGGTAAGCGAGGTCTATCTCCTTTAAAAGTAATAGAGATATTTATTATCTTATTAATAACTATTAGATAGTTTCTAATCTATTCCTTCTCTAAGAGAGCAGAGTACTAAAAAGATTCTCTAATAATATAAAGCTATTCCCTAGTAGCTTCTATAATATTATTATTAGAAGCTTCCTTAAGTATTATCTAAGCTAACTAGGTTTTATATTACTAGGTAATCTTAATACTTAAGATCTTAAAAATAATCTTAGCTAAAAGGTTGAAGCGAGAGTAGTAATAGATAAGGCGGGCTAGGCTAAAGGAGCGTTTAAGGGGGATAGATATTAGTTAAATATATAAGTAGTCCCGAGCTATCTAGCAAATACTATAGAATTAAGGATAGCTACTTTCTAAGCAGGCTTAGAATTCTTATATAGTTTCTATAGGATATATAACTAAATATATTAGATATATAAACGCTTAGTATAAAGTATAATATCT
>JAOQIF010001639.1:0-13008 GCA_026260285.1 Colletotrichum sansevieriae | reverse complement strand
ATAATAATAATAATAATAATAATAATAATAATAATAATAATAATAATAATAATAATAATAATAATAATAATAATAATAATAATAATAATAATAATAATAATAATAATAATAATAATATAAAATATAAAGCCCGTTGGGTAGTTCAAGGTTTTAACTAATACTAATACTAAAGGCGCTTAGCGCGGTTATCTCGCTCAAGGGCGCTTAACGCGATTAATGTATTAAATATACATAAATGTAGTAAGCCTCCTTAAAAGCGTTTATCGCTTTTAAGGAGAAAACCTTCCAAAATTATAGAACTTTTACTTATATTCTTCGCTTATTATATAAATTATATTAATTAGTAGTATAATCTTACTAGTTAGCTATACCCCATTATACCTAAGGAGGTCCCTTATAATTAAGAAAGATACTTAATTATATAATAATAGCTAACCCTATTAAGTTTATATAAAGTAAAAACCTACTAGTTAATACCTATAAGTATTATATATTTTTAATAAGGCTTCTAAACTCCTCTTTCCCTTAACTAGGAAATCTTACTAGGAGATATTAAAGCTTAAACCTTTCTCTTAACTAGGAAATATTAATAAGAGATATTAACTATTTATTATTTCCCTTAACTAGGAGATATCCCTATGAGATATTAAACCTTAAAGATAATAATACCCTATAAACTATTTACTAATTATAAGGTTAAAGAAGGTCTTAAGTTTAACCTCCTAAAACCTATTAACTATTTAATAGTTATAAACGTTATAATAGCGCTTAAATAATACTCTAATAAGTTCTATATACTCCTTACTCTAACTAAGTATACCCTTCTTAAGTTAGCTATAAAAATAAATATTATAGCTATAGCTTATAAGATCTTTAGATAGTACTTAGCTAACTACTATAAATATATTTAAAAGTTACTACTACATAGGGAAGTATATAAGATCGCTTAATATATTTAAAGTAAGGTCCTAATGGTGTAAATAATGAAACTATGACTATTTACTAATACTATTAAATAGTAGTATCGCCTTAACCTCCCTTATTATAATGAATATATAAAGATAGAAACTAAATAAGGCTAGATACTGTAAGGGATTAGGATTACGGCGCCGAAGATTAGGATTACAGCGCCGAGCCGGCGCCGAACCGGCGCTAGGCCTCCGCTGAAGTTTAACCGCATTAGTTAGCCGAGCCGAGCCGAGCCCTAAAAAGGGCTCCGCACGCATAAGTAGCTAGAAGGGCTAACTTATCTTCTATAATACAACCAACCCCTATGTTACTACTGCTCTTTCCTTCCCTGGCCCGGCCTTTTGTAGGCAAAACCCTCACAGATACTAAACCTAACCCTCCCTTTTAAAGAGGATAAAGAGAGGGGGGGCTATAAGACACTAAGAGCTAAAGCTATAAATAATCTAGACATCCTAAAACCTATATCTAAACTTAATCTAATAATAGTTCCTAAAGCGTTTTTAGTATTTCTATTAATAGTAGAGGAGTATTATAAGCTTAGACGAGGTTTTATAAATACTCTATAACCCCTACCTCTTAAACCTATATTAAACGATATTATTAATATATTAATACTAGAGCTAAGTCTAAATATATTCTATATATTATTTAAGGAAGGTCTAGATATATCGAGCGCTTTATTCCTAACCTAAGGGATAGGATAGGTTGGTCCTTTTACGCCTAAGTTAAATAATAATTAGAGCTACTCTAGTAATTATAGCTAGGGTAAGTAGCGTAGTGAGATAAGCCTATAGGAAACCGAAGCTAGACTATTAAACCTTAATAAAAGCAAAGGATATAAGTAGGATATCAAACCTAAGGACGCTCCTCTACTACCGCCTATACTACTTAGTAACCCTAGTAATAGAGGCGATAATAGTAACCCTAATAGCTAAAATAGTAGAGGAGGTAGCCCTAGCTATAATAGTAATAATAGCTAAAATAACTATTACTATTAGCCTCTAGCTAGACTAAGAGATATTATTAAGCTAATATCTAACCCTAATAGGTTCTTAGTTAGCTACAACTTTCTCTTATTCCTTCTCTCTATAGATAACGAAGGGTTGGTATATATAATAGTAGGTACGCTAGCTACTAAACCTAGATATAGTACCCCTCGTTTTAAGGCTAATATAATTAGGTTATTCGATCCGCTTTTATATAATACTAAAGTTAATAATATACGCGTTAATAATAGCTATAAAACTATTTACTAGAATATATACTATTTTATTAAGACTATTAATAGCTATATTAAGTTAGATAATAGGAACCTAGCTATAGCTACCCTTAACCTCTACTAAACCTTATTAAGGTATACGTTAGACTAGTACTATACTAACTTAATATTAGATAAGAAAGTAGAAGTTAAGGACCCTAATTATAGATTATATTATTAGAAAGAGTTATTACTCGAATATCTTTATTTACTATATGGAATTAGTAAAGTATATTTAATAAAGGAGAGGTATACTCTATATAATATATATGAATAACGCGATATTTAATACTAGATAACTAAGGTTGCTCGACTTTATAAGGATACTAAAGAGAGCGAATCTAAGGTATTAACTATTATATATAATAAAATAGATATAGAGCTAGTTACTAATATCCCCTAGCTAACTAGCGAGATAAACTATAATAAGTTTATTGCGAGCCTATAGAGAATAGTCCCTAGTTAGTATTAAATAGTTATAAAAGATCCTAGTAAGTATTAGTCTAACTTCTATGAAGATAACTTACTTAGGAACTACCTTAATACGCTTATTACTAAAAGAAACCTTGAGAATAAGCTATATTACTACTACTTATTATCTATACTATACGAAGCTAAAGGAGACTAAATCTAGCTTATTATTACTAAGGCCTATAAAGTAAGCTATTAATATTACTACTAAACCCTTATTAAGTTCCCCTTATAAGGATATTTATTTTAATTAATAATGAAGGCCTAAATACTAACTTAACTAGCCTAATTAATACGTTTAGTATCCTTAACTACCTGATTACCCCTTAGTATATATATTAAAGGGGACTAATCCTAAGGTAATAGAAGAGGAAGTATATACTTCGTTAGATAAGAGTAACTTTAACTATATTACGTATAATAAGGCTAGTAAGGGTTTAGATTTATATAAAGAAGATCTAGTAATTAGTACTAACAATAAAGATAACTAAGAGGAATAGGAAGATAACGATCCTAAGTATATTAACCTAGTTACCTAATCTGCTCGTTACTATAAACGCCCTCTATGGTATATCCCTAGATATAAGGATAAATACCCTATTTTTAATATTAATCTATTCTAAAATTCACTCCTTAAGGATCTAGGGATCTGCTCTTATGAAATATTCCTTTATAATACTAAGCTATATGCCGACTCCAATAATATCTTCTTATATTAGACTCTTCTATCCACTTAGCTAAAGGCTACGATTATTAGTCCCGCTAAGCTATAGGGTTATACTATTATATGTTCGTGCTAATATATATGTATAAAAACTATTATCTAAGGCTATTATAACGGACTGCTAATTATAGTCTATATTAATACTAGTACTAACTATTTAGTTATAAGTAAAGCCTACTTATAACAGTTTTATACCCTCTCGCGAGAACCTACGGTATTTAAGCTCTAAGGCGTTAGAAGCCTTAAGACTATCGCTTAGGTAACCTTCTTAATTCTTATATAAGGACAGCGACCTAATAGGTATATAATAACTACTAAGCTAAATATAGGCGTATAGCTAGTCCTATATTTAGACGCTAGTCTACTTATAAGATAAGACTTTAATATACCTAATAGGCTTAATATCTTAAACTAAGAATCTTATATCTAGATATTATTATATAATAATATTCAAATGCCTTTATAAATCTATTCAAGAGTCCCTTTAAAGGTCTATAATATATATATTACTAGGAATATAATTATTACGCTATATAATCGCTTAACTATCTAGATTAATATACTATTAGTAAAATAAAGTCCCTTCTATTTAGCTTAACGTATAAAGGGTATATATATATATATAGGTAATTTAATATTTGTTCCCGTTATTAATAATACTCCTTATCTATTAAAGATTAAATAGGGTACTAAACTTAGAACCCTATTACTATTTAAGTCTAACAGATACCTCAAGCTAAAAACTCGCGATTATTTATAAGTAGCCTTTTTAATATTATTATGTAAGGACCTAATATATTACTCTATTTTTTAATCTTTCTAATTATAAACTTATAATACTTACTTAATTACTAGAACTATTAGTTAATAAATAAATAGAGATCTCTAACCTAACTAATAAGGAAATACCTATAAACTAAGGTATAACTAAGGATAACCTAATACTAAATTAGGGAGATCTATAAAGGAAATATTAACCTAAATAATGAGATAGGTATAACTAAGCTTAAAAGCTTACTAGTAGGTATTACTAAAGAAGGTATATATATCTATAACTAAGATACTAAAGCTATTTAACGCCTTAAATCAGTTATATTATATTATCCTACTATCTAGAAGGACTAAGGTCTAATTAACCTTCCTAAGTATTAATACCTGAAGGTTGAACTTATTAAAGGAGAGTAGAATATAAATATTAAATAATAACCTTACTCTATTAGTAAAGAAGATAAGAAACTTATTAATAAAACCTTAGCCAAGCTTTATACCTAAGATTATATAGAATATGGTAACTCTAGACTTATACTATTTAGGGCCCTAGTCTTTATAATATAGCAAATTATAAATAGTAACCGAAAACGTTAAATAGTTATAATCTTATATCCTCTTAATAAGGCTATAATCCTAGACATATACCCTATACTACTATGATAAGATATTATTAAATACCTCTATAGTAAACTATAGATCATTATAATTAACGCTCGATTCTTCTTCTATTAATTTCTTATCAAAAAGGAATATTAGGACCGATTTGCTATAGTTAGCTAATATAGATAAGAACGCTTAAAAGTAGTACTTATAGGATTTTATTATTCCTTAGTTTACGCTTAATATATTATAGATAAACTATTATAACTATATAAGGAATATACCTATATATTTATTAATAATATCATAATCGCCTCGAAGGACCTTAAGACTTATCTTAAGTACCTCGATATAATCCTTAAACTCTTTATTAATATGAAACTCTCGCTCTCTACTAAGAAGTTATTTATTAGATACCCTTCTATTAAGTTACTTAGCTTTATTATTAACGATTTTAGACTATTAAATATATAGGACTATGTTAACGCTATTAAGAAGATTAAGTATCCCTATAACCTTCATTAGCTTAAATACTAAATAGGGGTAACCAGTTTTTTATAATATATTATACTACGCTATAATCATTATATTAACTTCGGAATTACGCCGCAGCCCCTTTGCAAAAAGACTATAATAAGTTCACCTAGTTTATAGGCATAATCCGGAAATACTATATAGGTATTTTAACCTATACCCTCTACTAATTAAGGAAAATAATATAGGAACCCTATACGTTCCTACTCCGAAGAAACCCTCTAAATATTACTATATAAAGTTAGATATACGCCGCACTAGGGCTAATTATATCGGAGCTAAATAGGCTACCAAGGCTCTCGTGGCCTAGAAACGCCCTTACTAAACCTTCTAGCAAGGTGCTACGAAAGCTACTACGCGAGATAACTCCTTAACCTAAAAGGTCGATCTTCTAGCAAGGTGCTATAAATATTACTATATAAGAGATAACTCCTTAACGAAAGAGATCTTTCCTAAGAGGTTCTTATAGCTAGAAATATAAGAAGCTCTACTATTATAAGCAGAGCCTTATACCTCTCCCTCTTCCTTATCCTTATCTAACTTATAATAAATCCTTAACAATATTAATATTAGACCTTATATATAAATATACTAAGCTTAAGCAAAGCATGCCTTTTAATATAAATAATATATAAGGGATTACTAAAGAGTTTAATATTAATATAATTAATAAAACCCGCTCCTTTATTAATTACTCCACTATATATAGAGAGCGTATTATTAGTATAGCCCTTAAGAGGGCTCGCTTTAATACCCCTCTAAGGGACCCTATAGTATATAATAATATTATAGCTAAGTAAGTAGACTTAGTAGTAGAAGCTAAGCGGGTTATTATATACCCTATAGAGTAGCCCTTCTTTAAGCAGGTCCTCTATATTACTAAGGTAGAGGCGGCTTATTAGGGCTTGTTAGTAAGTACGGCTTGCGCTAAATAGAGAGAGCGTTACTAACGATAGCATAGCTAGCAGATAAAGCAGTAATAGAGGTAGTATTAGCAGCGCGGGTAGTGCGCGAGTAGTCCGCGAGAGGATAAGTCGATAGTTTCGTAGTTTAAATAATTAAAAACCACGTTGTTGTCGATATGAAGTTAAAGATCGTGAGGATGTTAACTAACGGGTATGTATAAGTGCGGCTGTGGTTAGGAGAGGTAGTCGGTAAGATCACGTGACCGAAGGCTATGTTTTATTAGGAGGCGCGGAGTTAGAAGGTCTATTGCACTTAAGCAGGTAAAATCACTATATAGTGGCTAGAGGCCATAATAATTATATTTAACCGCTCTAATAATAAAAGATAGCGTTACTTATAGAAGCTCGAGCCTAAGGGAAGGATAAAGATATTACAAGAAAGGTCTTTTATTAAAAGAAAAGCTTTAAACCTATATTAGAGGAAGTAGCTAGCTTTAATAACGTTAAGGATATATTAATAGTAGATAACGACTTATTCTATTATAATTTTAATAAGTAGCTATTAATTTAGCTTAATTTATTAAAGGAATATAGATACTCTATGCTAATCTTCTAGCTAGCTAATAATATTAAATAGAAGCCTTATAACCCGATTAAGTATACTAATATATATCTAATTACTTATATTAGTAAAGCCCTCTACTAAGCAGAATAGAAATATCAGCCTACTAAGCTTAAAGTAGCTTATCTAGTTTAGGTAGTAAAGAAGTATTAGCTAATATTATATTTGTCTAGGAGAGACCCTATAATTATACTTATAGACTATTTAGTAATATATAATATTATTGAATAAATATCGCTATAATTAGAAGATAAGACTAGGTCTGACTTATAACTTATATTATTATTAGAATACCTTAGCTAATTCTCCCTAGAATATTATTATATTCCTAGAATATTAAATATTATAGCGGATATATTATTATGTCTAGTTATAATAGAAATCCCTATTAAAGATATTAGGGAACTTAATAAGATATAAGATAATATACCTATAGGGGTTAACTTTATAACTAAGATATCTCTTAATAACAACTTTAAAACTAAATTTATTTAATTATATACTAACTCTAAGGCCTAGAGTAGAGTATATAAAATACTCTACAACAGAATAGATAATATAGACCTTAACGTCGTTATAGATAGTAGCCTTTTGTACTATATTAATCCTTATACTAATAAATAAAGGCTCTATATATTAAAAGAGTTAGTAACGCTATTTGTTAAAAAAGCCTAAACTAACTATTATTACTTTAGTAAGGATTAAATATAGAGAGCTATTAATAAATACGTTTATATCCTACACCTTAAATAATAAGTTAATAACTATATAGCTAACTACTTATAATATAGAATAATAAGTATCGAATATTAACTACTACTTAGCGCGATATAGCTAATATTAATGCTAGCTATCCCCTTCTATATAATTACTGTAGACTTTATGATTAGACTTCTTAAAATAGCTTTATAGTATTTAGGCTATAGAGTAGAGAACTTCCCGCTACTTAATATAATACTTATTATAACTAATACGTTCCCTAAAGTAATACTTCTTATCCTAGGTTGTTTAACCTATACTACTAAGATCTAGGGATACTTCTTCTTTATAGTTTCTAACGTAGTAACTAGGAAATACTAAAAGCTATTATATTTAATTATAACTATAAGTTCTCATTAAGATTTTAGACCAGACTATAAGCTAAACTATATATAAAATTAAGATTCTTAACTATGTACTATCCTTAGACTAATAATATATTAGAATATAAGAACTAAACTATTAAGCTAGCTATATATTGCTTTATTAATCTTATTAATAATAACTAGGCTAAATTACTCCTAAGCCTTTAATATAACCTTAATAACGCGGCCTCTAGGCACTATGTAGTGACTTTACCTGCTTAAGTATAATAGACCTTTCAACTCCGCGCCTCCTAATAATATATAGCCTTTAGTTACGTGATTATAACTCTCCTAACTATAGCTATACTTTACTAGATAGCCTCACGTCTTTAACTTTATATTAATATAACGTGGTTTTTAATTATTTAAACTACGAAACTATCGACTTATCCACTCGCGCACTACCCGCGCTACTATTAAATACTACCTCTATTACTAATTCATCCGCTAGTTATTACTATATTTATAGTCCTCTTATTCGATTAGGTTAGCTAACGCCTTCGCAGCAGCTATGCTATTATTAGCAACGCTCTCTCTATTAGTTAGCACAAGCCGTACTCACCGATATTTAAGCCCTAAGGGGCCTAGGTCGCCTCTGCCTTAATTTTGCGGAGGACCTGCTCAAAGAAGGGCTACTCTATAGGGTATATAACAACCTACTTAGCTTATACTACTAAGTTAGCTTACTTAGCTATAATATTATTATACCTTATAAGGTCCCCTATGGTATTAAAGAGAGCCCTTATAAGGGCTATGCTAATAATAGACTCTCTATATATAATAGAGTAATTAATAGAAGAGCGGGTTTTATTAATTATATTAATACTAAACTCTCTAGTAAGCTCTTTTATATTATTAATATTAAAGGGTATACCTCGCGCAGGCTTAGCGTTTCTATATTTAAGGTCTAGTGCTAATATTCTTAAGGATTTATTATAAGTTATATGGATATGGAAGAGGGAGAGGTATAAGGCTATGCCTATAATAATAGAGCTTCTTATACTTCTAGCTATAAGAACCTCTTAGGAAAGATCTCTTTAGTTAAGGACTTATCTCTTATATAGTAGTATTTGCAATACCTTGCTAGAAGGTTGACCTTTTAGGTTAAGGAGTTATCTTATATAGTAGCTTTTACCTTACTAGAAGGTTTAGCGAGGGCGTTACTATAAGAGCCTTAGTAGCCTATTTAGCTCCGATATAGCTAGCCCTAGTGTAGCGCGCGTCTAACTTTATATAGTAATATTTAGAGGGTTTGCTTACGAGTAGTAGGAATATATAGGGTTTCTATATTATTTTGCTTAACTACTAGAGGGTATAGGTTAAAATACCTATATAGTATTTCCGAATTATACCTGCGAACTAGGTGAATTTATTATAGTCTTTTTGCAAAGGGGCTGCGGCGTAATTCCGAACTTAACCTTAATAGCGCTTACTTATAAGTTGTTAGTTATTTACCGAACTAAATCCTATATAGGATAAATACTAATAACGCGTTAAATATCTTAGGTAATACTAACCTAGAGATAAACTACGAAATCTTCCAAGAGGAAGCTAAAGTTTTAGTCGTAGTAGCCTAGCTATATATAAAAGAATAATATAATAAGAAAGATTATTTCGTTATATTTAAGCTAGGCAACTAGGTATATCTTAAGATAGGCTTAGGATATTATCTACTAGGATAGCTAAATTCAAGATATAGCTAGTAGTACATCCCTTTTAAGGTTCTTAAATATATTAGTAAGTTAGCTTATTACCTTAATATTCTACCTAATATAAATATTTACTTAGTTATATCTATTATCTAACTTATACTAGTACTAGCCCCTAGTAATAATCTATTTAACTATTAAGATAATTATAGAGGATGAGTTAATATTAAGGAAGATAATAATATTTACTAGCTTAAAGTATATAAATACTTTAAGATTAAAAGTATTCTTAAGAAGTAAACCCTCGCGCGAGAAAAGGTATAATACCTAGTTAAATAAAAAGTTTACCTACTAATATATATTATTTAAATAGATAAAGATACTATAAATATAGATAAACTCGTTACTATATTTAAAAGTAAGGAATAAGAAATAGAATAGCTCTATAAATAAGTATAAGCTTAAAGACCTATCTAATAAGGCATTAAAGTAGTATTAGAACCTAGTAGAAGACTACTAAAGCGCTTAAGAGGAAAGCTATAAAAGAACCTAATAGAATAATAGGATATATATTATAAATAGGGGATCTACTACTTAAATCGCCTTAAATAGATAATTAGACTAAAGAGAATATTATAACTAAGGCCTTATTATAAAATAAAGATATTTAGCGCGCTTAGCCTATCTAAGGCCTTTATCCTAATAATAGTAATATTTATATCTAGTCTAATAAAGATAATAGCTATATCTAACGCGCCTTCCCTCTTAAATACCTTCCACCCTTAGTATCTTAAGAACCTTTATAAATGCCTTCCGTTAGGAAGGTTAATTTTTACCTTTTAGGAAGCTAGGCCTGCCTAAGAAAAAAAAAGCTCTCTTATTACTATTAAACCCCTTTATACTAAAAGCTTAAATCTAATTAGTCTTTTAAAGAATTAAGCTAATTTATTCTAAGTCTAGATAAATATAGGTCTATATAGCTTAGTTTAGTCTATATTACTCTTATTAGCTCTTATTAGCTCCTATTAGCTCTTATTAGTAGCCCCTATATATATAGTAGGGCCCTAGCTAGTAGGTAGTAGGAATAGGTACTTATTAGTATATTTATACCTTAATAAAGTTTAGATAGAGTTAGCTATAACTAGATAGATAAAACCTTTGAATATAATACGAGGTAGTTATTAAGGACTACATTTAAGCTTTAAAGGATCTACTTACTTATCTTCTTTATAAGGTACTTATAGATTTTAAGTAGTATATAAGCTATAAAAATAAATAGCTACTCCTTAGTATAGCTTATAATATATTTACCTCCTATCCCTCTTTATCTCTCTTAATATATATAGCTCTAATAAAAGCAGGAGGTATATAAAAACCTATGCGTTAAGAGGAGAGTATTATATAAAAAGTATACTATACTATTCGCTTATCTAGTAATTATCCCTAATATAAATCCTAATAAGAAGATCTATTTCTTTAGGTATACAATAAGCACTTATTAGTATACTGATACCCATATTACTATTAAATAGAGTTAGCTATAACTAGACTTAGTAGATAAAACCTTGGAATATAGCATAAGGCCCTTATTATTATAGACTAGTTTTAAGCCTTTTAGGACCTATTTACTTATCTTTTTTATAAGGTACCTATAGATTTTAAGTAATATATAAGCTCGCCCTTATTATTAAATTAGAGCTTAAAATTATTACTAGAGATATATAGCTTGAGTAGATATAGCTTACTAGCGCTACTTCATTATAAAGTACCTATAGATTCTAAGTAGTATATAAGCTATAAAAATAAAAAGCTATTTATTAGTATAGCTTATAGTAAACTTACCTCCTATCCCTTATTATCTCTCTTAGTATATATATCTTTAATAAGAGCAGTGTCACTGTCTTCCTACTAGCCTGGGGCTATAGTAGGGGTCGCTAAGACTGCGAGTAAAATAAGGAAAAGAGCAATATAAGCGTGAATAATAATAAATAGTGCAATAGGTAATTATAGGTATATCGTAATATCTTCTATAATAGCCGAGCCTTCTAAGCTATCTACTAGAAGTCTCCTACTTAAAGGATAGGCATTAAGCCTAACTATAGTCACGTGGAATACTACGCGATAGCTGATTATATTACTAAAAGGCGTATGATATATACTCCCTTTTTAAAAAGCAATTATCCCGATTACTATCTCTATTAATCTAGGATATATACGCTCAATATTCCCTTCTCTCCTTCTTTATATCCTAATTGCTAGAAATTACTATAGTATTATTAATTAGGCGTTATGCTTATAGAGGAGTATATCGAACTTAGATATCTACTAGCGCTTAGCAGTACTATTATTACTAGTATTACTAAGCGCAGATTGCTTATTACTAGTATGCTAGAGACCCTCGATTATAGTATAGAGGTTTGCAATCTTAGCGCAAAGGCTTGCAATCTCCTTAGTCTTAATTATATTAATAGCTATACGAATCTTATTAGCAACCGCCTGCTTAGATACGCTATTATTCTTAAGTTTAGCGAGATACTTATTAATAGCGTTAATATTAATAATATCTATATTAGCTACGTTAGTCTCTATAGTATCGAGGCGAGGAAGGATTTCCTATTGAATGCTATTAATAATAGTATTAACATTACCCTCAGCCTTATTAGCAAGGTCTTTTGTATTTTTAGCGTCCTTGTAGGCTAATAGGTCTATAGTAGTAATATTACTAATATTAATAAGCGGGGCGATAGAAAGGAGGTCAACACGGTTTATTATAATAAGGTTACTAGCGATAATTCTATTAGTATAACTATAGGTATTGCAAAAGTATATAGCGGGGACTTAGGTATAACTAGGGAGAAGCTTGCTATAGGTATTATTATTAATATATATATTATATGCTCGCTTAAAGGTATCCTAGATATATCTAATATAGAGGTTAGAAGATATATTCTCAGAAGGCTCGATACTATTAAGGATTTTCTCGATCTCCTTAATAAGGATTATATTAGGATAGTATAGAAAAGCGTTATTAATATAAGCCTTCGCCTCGTTAATCTACTAGCGCTAGGCTATAGGGCTAGGGCAGCCCTTCTTAGGAGTCTTACGAGGGGTAGTAGCTATAGTTTTAGCTAGGGCGGGCTCCTTAATATTAGTAGTAGTACTAGTAATAACGCGGACTAGCTTAGTAGCCTAGGTATCGTCGTTCTAAATGTTATTAGCGTTATTATTAATAACCTCCTCGTATTAGGTCTTAGCATCCGTAGCAAAGAAGTTCTTCTTAGCTGCCTATTTACCCTTCTTATAGTCCTTATAGGACTTCTTCTTCTTAGTAGCAGACTTACGAGTCTTAACTAGAGTACTAAGGTTAATACTATAGTTACT
>JAOQIF010001638.1:0-13028 GCA_026260285.1 Colletotrichum sansevieriae | reverse complement strand
CCCCCCAAAAAAAAAAAAATTAAATAAATAAATAAATAAATAAAAATAAAAAAAAAACCATGTTGCTTTGTTGGTGCACAGGGGTGCATTAACCAAGTGGACCTGCCCGCTACGTGGGTTGTCCTATCCCACCCGGTGCCTGTCTTATCCTGTGTCCATATCTTGTCGCCATCCAGTCAGAAGAGGCCCTTCATGGACAAATAGGTGCAGTCCAGGCCCAGCCCAGCCAGACCACCAGCAGATGCAAATGCTGCCCAAAGAGTGAAGGAACAGAGAGAGAGAGAGGAAGAGTGGACATGTATGATAACAAGAAGCAATACCCTTTCTCCCCCTCCCCTGCCTCGGCAGCCCATCGACCGTGGTGTGCGTGTTTGTGTGTGTGCGTACATTACATGCAATGTGCTGCGCGTGTCTACCTGCCTGTTGATTCGCATTTTTTGTTTTAACGTCTTCTCGCCTTGCTTTCCTCTTTCTTCGTCGTCTTCCTCATTTGCCCTACAGTTTGGACCTCTCTTTACCTACCATCCCCCTCCATCTCGATTTTCCTGCTCCCGACTTCTCGTTTCACCCGCCACCCATCATCGTCACTTGCACACTGCGTCTCTTCTGCAGCCACGCTTGGTTTGAAATTGCCCTTCGTTATATCTCTGAGGTCGCCTTGCAGAAAGAAAAAAAAAGGTTGGAGTTTTCCCTGCTGCTTTGCACATCGGCGATAAGCCGTCGGCCCCCTCTCGCACAGCACCACCGAATAGCCAGCCAGCGGCGAAAAACGATTTAGCAAAAGAAGAAGCTTGGAATTGAAGGACGAGAAGACAATCCCTATTCTTGGGTTCCGAGATATTGAAAACCAGGAAGACGGGAATTGGAAAGAGGGACCAAGGTTGGAGATTCGGGAAAACTGAAGACGAATGAGACGAACCCGGCGGCAACACCCCATCCCTACGCCTCAGAGACGACTCGGATCAAGGTAAAGAAAGATGCCGTCCTTATCCCTCCTTAGACGGGGTTCTAAGCAACATGAACAACGACCGATCTCTCCGCAGACGAGTCCACGGAAAGCAGACAGCAGAGGTAGAGCGCAGCAAGCGGGTGGGGGCTTCGGCGGCGCAGGAGGAGGACCATACGCAGTACCAGGGACAGCAACGGCAACGGCACCGGGCGAACGGGAGCGCAAGGTCTCCAAACGGGACTTCTTTGGCGGACTGCTGGGTCGCAGTCGTAGCCGGACGCCCGCGACATCGACGTCGTCGCCGGCGAGCTCTGCGCGGGGGACCGGTGCGGAGTCACCAACGGTACTAAGCAAGCTTCCTGTAGGTCCAGCAATTTTTGTTGTCATTGTGTTGTTTATTTTCCGTCTCTTTTTCTGTCGTACATTCCTTGGTCGATTCTTCCGTACCAATGTCATCCCGTCACACCATCCCTATTTTCGCGTTCGATTTTTCCCATACTCGATCTTCAGGTCATCCGCACATCTTTCGTTCTATTTTCCACCTTTTTAGTGGCCCTGGTGGTTCCCTCTCGGGGAAACCCCTCAGGCAAGGTCCCTGAAGGGCGCATTCTGCTGGAGTGGAAGTGGGAATGGAAGTAGGTTCTTCTCCAGACTCCAATGCTCTGACGCTCCGATTGGCCCGGCGAGTGATGGGAGGAGTCTTGGACGGAAGAGAGCTTCTTAGAATAGAAGCAGAAACGCGGGAGTGCTAGGAAGATGCAAGGCGATGCATAACACATACCACAAAGCGCGCAGCGCCGCCGCCGCAGGAATATTGAAGTTGGCATGCGCATCTCAGTACCACCCACACCTCAGCTCACCCCGCACTCTGTTCCATCCCTCACGTCAGTGGAGGACTTATCGAGGTCCAGTTTGCCTCAGTCCAGCTGGCTGGGAGCCCGTATCTAGGTTCCAAGGTTCTGAGATATTGAGGTTATGCCTGGTCCGGCCGGCGTTAGCGGGCTGTATTGCCTTACCTAAGGCTGGGCTCTCCGTGCGCTAAAATCGACCAACGGTGCAACGTGGAGACTGGACCTCCCTTCCACTTCGACCTGGCCCCGCCTTCCTGGACGGGACAGACAGCGGATTGGAGCTGCAAGCTGGCCTGGGTCCTGGCTGCTGGACCCCTCCAGGGCCAGCCAGCTTCCACTGCTGCCCTGCTGATGCTCCAGTCCACGTCTGTGGTATCGCTCGGCGCCGCTCGCCCCTCCCCACCGGGCTGGACACGGATGGGCCCTGGACCTCGCTGGACGTCGAATGACCTGCTTTGCAGCTGCTGCAGCCGCTGCAGAGTCGGACGTCGTCACTGCCAAAAGCCAATGCCACTCCCCCGCCATCATCTCATCCAATACGTGAACGGGAGCTGCATCAGGCCACTTTCATTGCCCTGTCTTTCTTTTTCTAGCCCACTTCATTTCACCAGTTATCGACTGTACCTGAGGTGGGAGGCCACTGGACGGATAATCGTGCTTGCCGTGACGTCTTCCGAGACCTATTCTCGCCTGTTGATGGTGCTCCTATTCTTTTTATTTCTTTGTCCGAGATGCGACGCGAGATGCGTCTGGCGACCTCTACCCGTCACTCCCTTGCATGTTCCCCCTCCGCCGCGTGACCAAAGCTGATGGGAACCCAATTGCCCACCTGGCACCCCTTCTGTCATCGTAAGACAATCCTGCCAGCAACAGCTTCATTCTTCGTTTCTTCTCCCTGCACTTCATACCTTTGAGAGAAGCTATATCGTACGGCGCCTTCGTACAACTTCATTGCTGGCGACAAGCGTGGCCAAGCTCACGACTATCCTCAGGCAAGCCATCTGACACTGCCAATCACCCTCTGTGCTTCAGTTTCCCCCAGTTGGATCATCTTCGCTCAGCCGTTGCAAAAAATAAGCCGTGTGTCTCACCAGCAAACCCCAGGTTTCCCCTCCGCAGAGCAGTGCCGAGTCCCGTTCCTCTCGATCGCCGCCCCCTCTTAACTCCAATAAGCCACTCCCTTCCCCGCCTCCGGCCGACAGCGAGCAAGCCAATGGCCCGACGCCCAAACCAGTCTTGAAGCTGACCAAGATCATGGCGACCCTCAGCGACGACGACATCGAGAAGCTCTTCTCCGGCGCTCCTCAGTACTTTGCCCGCTCCGAGGGCCACTACACCGGCGCCCCGCACCCCTCCGTCGCCTTTCCCTGGGACGAGTCTCTTGAAATCCGCGACTTGACAGACCATGTCCAGATCGAAGATGCCGCCTGGAGTTGCATCACTGCATGGCCTCATATTACGAGGGACATGAATAGTAACCCGGCCGCCATCAAGTGCGCCAAAGAGAGGAAGCGAGCCCATTTCCACCCGCGATGTCGCGAACGGCCTAATATGCTGAGCATGCAAGGATTGGAGAAGGGCACCATGGGATATCAGGCAGCGCTCGAGATGCCCGTGGGCGATGCCCTCCAAGAAGAACAATTCGGCTTCGACACCCTCGGATCAAAGGCCAATGCCATCCTCAGCGCCCGCCAGAAGTTGCTAGCTTCCAAGGATGGATTACGACGCTTGGAGGAGTCGGCCATCTTGGACCAGTTAATTAAAAACGGTGCGAGGTACAAGGAGAATAGGATACATCGAAAGATCTCCCACACCCTTTACAATGAACTTTTCCTCGGTATTCTGCACCCACCGACACGCGTCATCGACCATCAGGACCCCTACAGTCTTTCTGTTCAAATCCAGGAGCTAGTCAAAGTCCTTGCTGCACCGAACGTGTGGATCGACTTCTCGCATGTGGAATGGAGGATCCGTCTCGGTCAAATATTGTGGGGCTCTTTCGAAGGCGACGAACTTGAAACTGAGAACGACATTGACGACGCCCAGACTAACGAGGAGCGTAAGGAAGAGAGATATTGGTTGCTTCTTCAAGTTCTCCTCTCGTGCGAGCTTCTCATAAGACTAGACGCTATTACCGAGGGGGAAGAGCTAGGCGTCGAGAGCATCAGACCCGCTGAGATTCGTCGTTTCGAGAAAGACGCCAACCAGTCTGTCAAATGGTCCCTACATTTGGCCCGGGCTTGGCTGGAAAACATCGATATTGTCGAAGCAAAGGTAGATCCGGCCAATCTGGGCCAGAAGCGCAACTCTGGAGGGTGGCTGGCTTCGTTGACCGGCAAGATGAGCCTACACCACAATAACAATTACGTCAACTCGGGTGATATGTCTATTTATACAATACAAGGGCGATACAGCGAGAGACAGGTCAATGGCCTGACGCAGTTCGCGAGGAAGCTACGGTGGCCTGACATCGAGTCAGACGTCTACGCGGAGCAGATCGAAGAAACAGCCGGCAAGGTTTCTGAGGCAACCCCTATTCACACCCCCGTGGAAACGCCGCTGAGCATCGATACACGGAGGTCGTCCTCCTTTGGCGGCGGCCGGGCTGAAGCAAGCGTCACACGGCATCCTTCGGGAAAGCGCAAAATTTTTGCAGCGCTACATCCCTCTGGATGGCTCTCCAAGTCTTACGTCTCTGGGCTCATGCTCCCAGGCGAAGGACTCTACCACCTGATCATGTCCACTTTGTTAGAGAACGACAAAGAGGCAATGACAAAACTGGGGCCGATGGCCAATCTATGTGGCGGCTTCATCTATCGTGGCAAGAGCTTCTGGAGCACAGCTTGTATCGTTGGTCGTGTTTTGGCAGCTGGTAAGGGCTCTGCTCAATGCATGGGCTGGATTTCAAGCGACATCACTCCCCAAGGGCACGCCGACGGATGGATCAATATTGACGTTGCGGATGTTTCCGGTAAGTCATTCCATGCCGCTTTTGGGTCCTTTCTGACGCGTGTATTAGCGGATATGAAAAAGACTGGTAGACAAGCCAGACTCTGGGGTAAGACGCACGTCGAGCGGGATTCCTGCGTCCTGGGAGACGCAGACCCTACCTCAGTGCTGCCTGCAGACTTCATCATTCCGTACGAGAACAATTATACCGAGCCGCCGCCTAGCCTGAGCACTGAACTACTATCACTTAACCTCTTCGCGCCAGTGGATTCGGCCCATACTACGCCGACTGAAGAGTTCATGACTCCGCTCTCCGACACGACGAAAGCCTCAGAAATCATTACTTATCCGGCATCTATCTCATTTTCCGTCGGAACTAATGTGGGCGAGGCCAAAGAGCACAACTTCGCGCTCTCGAAAGATATTCACTTTGTCACGGCGCATCCATGCGCCCCGTCATCTCATGTTAGGGTGCTGAGATCACCTTCCAGTCCCACAATCCAGCAGATTGATGTTGATGGCACCGGCATCGGGGGCAAAAGCTCCAGCCCTGCCACCATTACAGGCAAGCCAGCTCCTCAAACCCAGGCAGCTACGTATACTGACCATTCCCAGGACATCCCCTGCACAAGATGTTCACATATACTGTGATCCATCTCTCCGAACTTCTGGAGAATCAGGGCGCCTCGCTGGAGGATCTCCTCCAAAACACAGCGTCCAACCAACGTCCCTCCCTCACCCCTACCACCAACACAACACCGAGAGTCCTGGTCATCGACTGTATCACAGGCATCACGCGCCAACCGCCGACGCAGGAGACGCCCACGTCACCCATCCTGGAGCGCACCGTCAACGGCGTGGGCCTCGCGGCAGCTAACATGCACCTCGAGTCCCGCCGCCGTCAGTTCGGCAGCGACACGGAGATACTCGTGCGTGCCTTTTGCGCAGAGAAGGGCTGGAACGCCATCATCTCGCGACGCCGGCGCGGCTGTCTTGCCTGTGCCATCAGGGAAGCCGGTGCGCTGGCGTGGAAGGTCCTCATTCGTGTTGACTAGAAAGACTGAGCTTCATTTCGTTTGTGCATGTAAAACCTTTCTTACTTCCCTTGGGACGATGTAGATTTGTCGGGCGTTATTGGGATTGGGAAGAAATATTTGGGGCACACAAACGCGCGCACGCACACACACACACACACACACACATATACACACACACACACACAGACACACAGAGCACATGTACACGTGCCCACGTACAAATGCGCACACAAACAATAGCCATACATAGCGTTGCTTTA
Organism: Colletotrichum sansevieriae; assembly: GCA_026260285.1. Classification (NCBI taxonomy): domain Eukaryota; kingdom Fungi; phylum Ascomycota; class Sordariomycetes; order Glomerellales; family Glomerellaceae; genus Colletotrichum; species Colletotrichum sansevieriae. The sequence goes on along the minus strand of JAOQIF010001638.1, from coordinate 6,982 downwards.
TTTGTTACCTACTTTACGGAATGACGAAATGGAAGAGGACGCGGAAACGAGAGTTGTCTGCATGTTTGATGCAAAAGGACGGTGGTAGTTCGAGATACCCCCCGCCCCTTTACCTGATATTTGTATAACGCATCCTGTAATGAAAGACATTCTCTCTCCCCTCCTCTCGCCATCATCGACAGGGTAGTCAAATACACGTGGAGACATTATATGTGAAGCAACTCTCCCGAATATGCTATACTTTTTGCCAAGAAAATAGTATCGTAACGATGGCTGTGATGATGAGTTCAACAGTGGAGTTGTGCTACCCAGCACCCATCCCGAAACCAACTACCACCGCGATTGTCATTCCGGCTGCAAGCCATCTACTTGCAAGATAGGCCTAAGCTCATCGTAAATCGATGAACCGTCTCGAGCTTGCGGGAGCCATTTGAGACATCGCGTGGGGCGTTCATGTGGTGTGGGCTGCGTGGCTTCACCGTTGCAGAAGCAAGGACCTGGAAAAATCCATGCATTGTCCAATGAGGGAAATGGTCGCGTTGCACTGAGGCCAGAATAGCTATGGTATTTAAATAGCCAAGAATCAAGAACCTCTCTAAAAACCACCCCGTAACTCGCGTAATGGCAACTTTCATAAGTACCTTAATACAACTAGAAACTCTCTTCGCGTCTTCCGCAATCTAGGCTTTGTACTGGTATTATCCCAAAATCAGACATCCCCTCCGACCCTCCATCTTCGCCCACACGAGTCAAAGATCGCTCCCGTCAAACCAGCTGTCGATGCTCCACTCCTTCCAACCGCGCTCCTCGCCGGGCAACTTGATGGCCTCGTACTCGGCCTCGGTCACCTTCTGCCACTCTTCGAGAGGAATCCAGCCAATGTAGGCGCGGTCGCCGAAGCCGCCGATCCAGTAGACCGAGGTCACCACGAACCGCACCCACTCCGACTCGTGTACGGGGCTGCCCGGGAGCCAGTACTTGCTGTCCGGGTGCTTCTTCACGAAGCACGAGGCCAGCTTGACCGAGGTGATGGGGTCGACGGGGATCTTCTCGAGGTATCCCATCAAGGAGAAGCGCGGGAGGTTCGCTGCGGAGTAGGGCACCGTGTCAGGCCCATCCATGACCTTTTCCTCCTCCCCAGTGCCGAAGAGGCGGCTCTTCAAATAGGAGAAGAGGGAGATGCGCTTCGCGGGCGGGAACGGCGGGACCCAGTGCATCGACAACGAGATGTTCGAGCCGGCGCGGACGTTCTTGAAGGAGGTCGCGATCGTGATGGCGAGGATCGTGGGGTTGCCCTCGTCCTCGCAGTCGGCGACGTAGTCCATCAGCCCGATCGGAATGCCGGAGAGGTCGGTGCCGGAGGCGGAGTGGGCGCCGGCGGGGAAGACGGTCGCGAGCTCGGCCAGCTTTGTGTGGGCGAGGATGCGGCGGGCCATGACGGCGGAGTCGTAGGACGTCGGGATGCGATAGACGGAAGCATCGTCGGACGGAGGGTTTTGCAGGAGGTGTTGAGGGGTTCCTGGCTGCAGGGCCGTGGCGGTGGCCGCGAGGGTGAGAAGGGCGAAGGGCCTCATTTTTGACGTCGATGTACAGCGGGTCACACAGGTGTGAAGGAAGAGGACGAACGAGAAGACGCGGAAGTTGGAGAAGGGCGACTTTTGGAGTTTTTGGGCAGGGCACCTCACTCGAGGCTCGGTCGGTCGGTCGAGTCGGGAAAGACGGGGCCACGGTGAGGAGGGATCGATCGTATGAGGTGGGATTGCGGGATCGGAAGGGCTAGGAGAGCCAAGAGTGCGTGATTATAGACGCCTTGGGCACCGGGGACGATGCCTGTATTTGGTGTCCTTTTTCGGTCGCTGCGGCCAGTTTGATGGAGGAGGCGTTGTGTATCCCGCCCGGTTGGGATCCGCTGATGGGAAATACGAATCGCGACGAGGCCCTTGATCAGGCGAGGCGAAGAACAACTGAACAATTCGGATTCTGTAGCGCGCGCAGCCCCAGGGGGAGGGTGTGAAAGATTGGGGTGGTCATGTAGGTAGGTTACTTCGAGGACGACCGGTTTAGCAAGTCAAACTCCGCAGGCGCAGGTGAACGCAGTAGGAGATGGGCATGTGATGTCTGGGATGAGACGCTTGGGAAGGGTATGTGACCGTGGGGTTTGAGATCTGATAAGACCAATCGTTGCCTACCTCAGTGTCCAAGAAAGGTTCCACTGCGAAAGCTCACGCGGGCATGGGCAGGGCAGCTACCTGAGGTACTAAAGCGCCGCCGCGGAACCTTAAGCGATTTAGGTCGAGTCCCAAGTTGAGGTGGTTCTCAGAGTCTCGGTTTCACGCTAGACTGGAGAATTTGTTGCGTTTGTGTAATGTATTGTGCGGGCGTGACTGCGTGGCCATTGCTGGTTCCATGGGGAGAGAGCCGGTTTGAGAATATGGTGATGGGATGAACGACATGTTGAGTATGGTCTGGTGTGCAGCTTCTTCTTGACAGGCCTGATAATTTCTGGCAGAAAACCAAAGTGCCCCCACCCTTGAACCCCAGAAAACATGGCTAGAGTTGACTAAGATACCTAAGAAGGCAAGAAGACAGAAAGACCAGAGGCAGAAAAGAGTGTCTCCGTATCTGGGTAGGTTGAGATCGAGCTAGTGCCACCAAATGACATTGTGTCTTTCATAGCTGCTCATTGGCTGAGACAGTTTGCAGTGGAGTCTTACAAAGGCGCACCTCGCCATCACAAAGACAACATCGCAGTGATCAAGCGCTTCAGTTGACTACGCGCCACGACGACTGACGTATTGCACAGCTATAGTGTTAGAGGGCGCGCCTTTACTATTCACGATTCGTACTTCCCAAAAGATAGTCCTCGGTGGTATTTATATATTTCTCTGGCCTCTTCGGCAGCGAAGAAGGGGTGCGTCTATTGCCTCACCCCTTGCCCCGCTGAAAAACCACCTCTACCTAACCTCATGCCAAAATCACGGGTCAGACAGCGTCCGCACAAGAGGAGCCGGTGCGACTCCAACAAATTTGAACCCGACGAGAGAAGAACGGAAGTGGAAATGAAGAACCCGATGGCGACGTGGAACGGCCTGCCCGCCGAGCTCAGAGGCATCGTCATGGACCACCTGGCCCTCAGCGCCGTGTCAAACTGCAAGTCGTTCAAGGGCTCAAGGGGCAAGAACGGCAAAAGCGCCCAAGGGGCTGGCGGCATGGGCAACTACGCCGTCGTCTGCAAGCAGTGGCAGGGTGTCATCGAGAAGTACAACTTCAAGTCCCTCGAAATCAGTTCTGCAAAGGACCTCTCGCGCTTCGATGAAGTCATGAAGGACCCCCGCCGCCGCTCACTGCTACGTCGGCTGTCGCTGTGCGTCGACTTACCCCGCTACTCCAAAAAGCTGGCCAAGGTACCGGAAACGGACGTCGAGATGAACGATAACGAGATCGCGTTCACGCAGGGCATCTGGAACACGTTTGACATCCTGAGCAAGTGGACGCTCCCGCAGGATTCCCCGGGTATTGAGCTGGAGTTGAGCGCCGCTTCGCCGAGTGACAAGGACGAGCTCTGGGGGGAGGCCGGGCTGGATTTCGATGGCTTGTCGCGGTTCTTCGACCACGATCTCGACTTTTCGTGGATCACGGCTGGGTGCGAGCAGGTTGGACGCCACGGGCTTCCGGAAGTGCCCCTCGTCTCGAGCTGCCAGATCCTTAGGCGGAACCATCGTAACTTCTCGCCTCAAGCTCTTCTCACCATCTACTCGTGCTTACCGCAGCTGCGAGAAATCCGATATGAACCGTGGCACCAGGTCGATATGGAAGCCCAGCTCGAGGTCGACTCAGGTATGCTCCGTGCAAGGACAGGGTGAGATGACGATACTAATGGCTACAGATTACGCCCGATCCCTCCCGTTTTACCCTTCACTCGTGAAGCGAATCAGCATTTTTGAGCATTTTGACGCATTCAACGATGGCGCAGGGGGAGAGGAGTGGGAGGACGCTGAGTCCTCTTCTTCCTCCTCGTCATCTTCCTCATCTTCGAACGGCGACAACGCCGTCGCCGCCGCCGCTAACCCTTTGGGCAACGTTCATGACAGCCTGTCCGACATATTCGTCACAGACACAGGTGAAGAATCTAGGACATCGTGTCCTAGCCTCGGCCTAAACCTATGCTGGCTGAGCTTTCAGACCGAAGAGATGTCGGTCTCACATGTGGCAGATGCGTCCAGTTTCTTCGGCAGCTTTTTAGCCAGCAAGCCCACGATGCCGGTCTGGACCCATCTGCGCAGGCTCACTCTGACGTCTCACACCATGATCTCCGGCGTGGAACCCGATAAGATCAACAACGTCCTAAAGCTCACGGCCACCGCCGCGAAGCAGATGCCCGTGCTAAAGATGCTGGAGCTGTACAAGGTGGACCAGTTCGGCGCCGCCGTTTTCCGCTACACGGCCGACGAGATGTCCGCGACGGCGGCCTGGGAGAGCACGTGGGAGTTCCGAGTCGAAGAGCGGGTGAGAAAGGCATGGGCAGACGTCGCCTACAAGAACACCTTTAGGGAGCTGGAGTTCCTGCCCGAGGTGATGCTCGGCGAGTACAGGGGGCCGTTCATCTTCATCAACGACAACCTCCGGTCCAAGGACTTGGTGGTGCACCCGGCCTCGCTGAAAGAAATGCTGGCCAAGGAGATGAACAAGTGCAAGGCTTGCCATGGCTTCTGCGCCTATCCCAAGATGACCGCGACGGCCCTCGGCCTGACGCCGACGGTCTCGGACGCGGTGGTCGACGTGACCGGAGAATCAGACTGAAAGTAGTGTGAATTACAAGCGAATATCATTAGATACCCTGGCACGCGCCTGGAACTACAATAAAAGAAAAGCGCAACATGTATCTTCCCCAGAGAAGGCTCTCATGTGACTCAGAACATTGTGGTCAAGCGAGTTCAATAAGACTCATCACACCTGGTAACTTCTTATACGCCGATAATCCATTCCGCGAGCAACTCATCCCATTTGAGAAAGTCCTGACTCCTAAGTCCGATTTGGCATCTGGCTGGACCACTCTCCGCCAAACAAAAAAAGGGCTCAAGACGACTGACAGCCCGCGCCCTCAGGTTTGCTCGCCAAAGCCGTCCCGGCCCCACCTGAAACCCCTCACGTGACCAGGGTCCACGCCCACAACCGGCAGAATTCAGAGAATCCCGCCATTGCCTCCCACGCTACCGCCACTCGCACGAACCCGATCGCCCATCCCGCCCGCGAGGAATTTCGACAACCTTACTTACCCGAAAACCCCAACTCAACAGCAAAAAGACCTCTAAAGTCGACACCATGGGAAAGGTTCACGGATCGTTGGCACGTGCCGGAAAGGTCAAGTCTCAGACGTAAGTCTTGCTCGAAGTTTTTCCCCCTGTTCGTCACCGTTTGCGCGGAGGAGGCGAAAACAAGGCAAAGGGAGGGTTATCATGGAGGAACAGCCCACGACCGGTCGGAAAGAGGAAGGGAAAAATTCTGCGTCGTCGATTCCTCGAACGACGATCACCGACTTTTGACGGAATGAGACAATGGACGATCGAACTCCGCGGGGACATAGGTTGTTTAATGGAAAGAAGATTTAGGATGCTGACTGTGCTACCTCGAATAGCCCCAAGGTTGAGCCCCAGGAGAAGAAGAAGACCCCCAAGGGCCGCGCGAAGAAGAGACTCACTTACACCCGCCGCTTCGTCAACGTCACTCTCACCGGTGGCAAGCGCAAGGTACGATGGATTTTCCCCTTCCCTCGAGTTGGAGACGCAGTGTCCTGGGGTCATATTCTCGATGAGGAGAATCACGGTCGATCACGGTCGACCACGGTTGCTAACGCCAACTACTGCAGATGAACCCCAACCCCGGCTCTTAGACGCCCTATCTCTTCCCTTACGCATTCGATACGACTCTAGGAACGTCTGGGGCCCTACGCCAAGGTCATGAGGGTGGAATCGACGGGACGATTGTTAAAAGAGGTTGTCGCTTTGGCAAAAAAACGGATGGTGAAATTACTTCTTTTTTTGCTTTATGGGAAGGAAACACAATTTACGCCCCCCCCGCTCAGGCGTTGACCCGGGCCAAGGATTCGAGTTCGACGACCTCGAACAAGGCAAACGAGAGGCACACACACGAATGCGTAACCGCAGAAATACGTAAAGAAATCATTCTGTTTTTTCTGGGCATTCAAATGATTCGGAAATATGGGTATCACGTATGACATACAATCCTTTGTTTGTTCACCAACGTCCCTCCTCTGTCTGACGTGTTGTCTGTCCTTACCACAACTGAGGATACAAAATGCTCCGCAGCCACCGCTTCTGGAGGAATATACGAATGTTTCTTATCCGCTCATGCGGTTCATATGTCTTGACCTGTGACGATAACGTTCATTACCATGGCCGTCGGATCGTTGGCAAAAATGCTGACCGTGGACTTCCAGCCTATGCCCTACTGACCCAAGGCCTTGCGAATGACTCAGTGAGCAAGACTAACAGCGCGGGAATGTAGCATCTATGTAGGGTGCTCTGCAGTTGACGCGGCATCAGGTCTGCTCGATACACACGACCGTGGTCCGAAACGCATACGCTGAACAAACGAACCCGTGGACGCAACCCGAGAAATCGCTCACGACTAATGTCACACTTAGGGCCGGGGTTCCTCACACGGCGGCGTTGACTAACGCCAGGCTCAGAGCTCTGCGGCATCTCAAAAGACTCGCCCAATACGGCAGGACACCCACTGACTGGGCTGAAAATATTCTTCGAGTTACTCAAGAGGCACCCCCTTGGAAGCATCAACAAGGGCTTGTCGAGCATGACGCGGTCGTTTGCGTTGATGCGTGTAACGGGCCGGCCGGAAGGAGAGCCATCGCGAGAGAACGCTTCCACAGCCAAGGATTGGCTCTGCTCCCCGGGGGGGGGGGGGGGGGGGGGGCAAAAAAAAAAAAAACCCCACGGACACCACA
>JAOQIF010001637.1:0-13038 GCA_026260285.1 Colletotrichum sansevieriae | reverse complement strand
ATTCACGATAGCTACCCTAACTACTAAGCCGGGTAGCAACCCCCCTCCTCCTCCTCCTACTACCTACGATAGATCTATCTAAGGATCTATCTCCAGCAATATCCCTATCCCTACCTAGCTTAAGGGTATTATCTAGCCCGACCTATAGGGCAAGGTCTTCGAGATTAACGAGGAAAGCAATAATATTCCTAATATATCTATTAAATAGGCAAATATATAGATAGGCTATTAACTTAAGATCTATAAGATCGATAAGAACACTAGCTAAGCCTTCTAGCGCGAGTTCTTATATAACTTTATTAGCTAGACTGCTAAACTATTTAGCAAAACTAACTAGAAGCTTAGGAAGGCCCTTAAAGACTATATTATTAGCTATAGAGTATAGGTTAACCTAGCGGCTAGAATAATCTCTATTAGGCTTATTAAGGCTATTACTAGGCCTAAGTTCTATTACTAGAGCTAAGCCTAGTTAGATACCTATATAGATGACTTCCCACGATACCTCGCTAATAACCTAATATTTATTCGCGATATATTAGTACTAGTTACGCTTATATGCCTGCCCTATCTCACGAGGCCTGACGAGAGCCTCGCCTAAGCTGGAACCCCGTAGTTATAGACCCCTCCCACGACGGCGCTAGTAAAAACCACACCTACTAGCGGAGACGGCGTAGTTAATAATAACTAGGATATAGGCTATAATAGCCTCCTAGCTATGCTAAAGCAGTTGACGGATCTAGCTAAGCTTTATGCTAATAATATAAAGTATAGCAGCGCTAAATATAACATATTAGAGGCGAAATTGACTATCTTTCGGGATATCTGCGAGAAGGTCGGGATCCAGTAATCGCAGGCTACTAGCGCCCTCCTCCTCATACTAAAAGGCTAAGCTTGTAATTACTATTTCAACTGACTTAGTAGCGCCTAGTTAAGCCTCCTAGCTATAGTTAAGAAACTCTATAATCACTTCGAATCTTATAATACCTGCTAAGCCTACTTAATAGAGTAGCGCTAGGCTACGCTAACCTAGGTTATCTATAATAACCCCTCTAAAATAAGAATAGAGTGCTTAGAGATCCTTATTAACTATATAACTAAGGTCTAACGAGCCTTACTACTAGCCTATTACTCCGATCTCATCCTACGGGACTATATTATTAACGCTTGCTAAGGGGTCGAAGAGTGCCGTTTTTACCTCTTTAACCCTGCCGAGTTAATAGAAGGGGTCCTTAGCTAGTTATATTTAGCTATTTTAATAATAACCCGACCCACGGCCTAATATATCGCTGAAAATAATAATAGGACTAGGGTCTATTAGACCGACTATACCTACTATAGCAATAGCTAAAAGAATCGTTTTAGGCCCCGTATAGCTAGCAATAGCCTTAATAACGCAGTAAGAGCTAAAAAGTGCTACGTTTGCAGCAAACCCGGCTATTAGTCGATGAAATATACCGACGACGATTGCTATAAGGCCTATAGCAAGTTCAAGAGCAGCTAATATATCCAAAATAACGCTAACCCCGCTAAATATCACTAGTTTTTAGCGTGGTATGAGGGTATTGAAGACCTCGCAGCCACTGCAGCTAACCCCTCTATTGCTAACGACCCTATTACCCTCTTTTACTAGTTGTTATCCATTAATAATGACGATAGTAACGAGGTTAATAGCACCGACGAGGCCTTCCTCAGTACTACCTGTTTTAGCTAACCTACTATAGTTAATAGTAGTAATATAATAACTCGTTTAGCTAACTAGTCGACCCTCTATACGATTAACTGCGTTAAACCCTCTTATAACGCGTTAGTTAATAAAAATAATAACCCCGTTGCGATATATATTACTAACCGTTATTTATTAACTATATTTAGAGGGATTATCCCCAACTCTAGCGCGGCCTGATATTCAACTAGGGGTTACCCGTAGTTCCTAGCCCTATAAAAGAGGGTTAACTGCTAACTTAACCCCTCTACTGCCGGGGTAGCCTCGATCCGCTTTAGTAGCGCTAACCCTATTAAATCCCTCGGAATAACAGTTATTATAACTCCCTTTAGCGATATGACCTTCTATATGATGCTAACGAATACCCCCTTCTTATTATCCCTTTATAATATAGACCGACTTAGCGTACGATTTAATAATATCACTAACTAACTCGTTTATAATAACCTCATAACCCCGGTTATATAACTATAGGGCTACCTATAGTTTATGACTAACCTGGAAGAGGCTATTATGAGTTATAACCTTACTAACGTCGAATTACGCTATATCTACTATCGTTTTAGCTACCTATCCGTCCAACGACTCCATAAAGTCCTCCAGCGTGCTAGCTACCCCGTTAATATCGATATTATCGATAAGTTAACGAAATTTTGCTACTACTGCTAACTCTATAGCAGCAGCCCCTATTAGTTCAAATTCACGATAAAAGACGACTATAATTTTAACTACGAGGTTGTTATTAACGTTATATATCTCAATAGCAACCGCCCTGCCCTCCACGTCGTTAATATAGCTACTGCGTTTAATATAGCACGCTTTATAAAGGATATATCTGCTAAAACTATATAGCAGACCCTTTAGCTCTACTAGATCGATATATACTAGGGCCTACCTAACTAGATAGTTACTAACGCTAGCACCTCCTTTTAATCTACTGAATTTCGCTAATTTGTGCGAAAGATAGCGATCTCTATAAAAGAGGTCCTAGTTAAGGCTTATAATAGCATCGGGAAGGTCGAATAATATTATAAGCTATTACGCTAGGCTTATGAGATTATCCGGGCGGAAGATCCCTCTGCTAACCCCGATATCGCCCTCTAAATAGCTATAAAAGCTATTAATAACGTCGCTAGGCCTAATAGCCTAGTACTAACCCTACTAGTATTCGGAGCCTACCTACGCCTAATAGATAATTTAGCGCCCTCGCTATTAATTATATAACACGCCTAAGCTATATAGAAGGCTACTAATAAGATCTGCTAACTCTATGCTAGTTATTAAGTTAATAAGGCTATTATAGCCTGAAATAGCCCTATAACCGAGCCTATATTAAGCCTACTTCTCTAGTTAGAAGTTAGAGTATAGCGTGAAAAGGATAGCTAGAAAGGTCCTTACTAGCTTATCTCTAATAATAGCTATAAATATATAGTTTAACTACCTAATAGGCTGAAATCCTTCCGGTTAACTATTATTAAACCTTACTACTAGTCGACCGACCTGCTAATAGAACCTAATAGTAATAATAATAGGATCGAAAACCCCTACGGGGTAACTAAGGGAGTCCACGATACGATTATTATTACTAATAACATAGCTCCCGCCCTACTATAGCGCTAAGGATAGCCCTGCTGCAACCTAGCGCTAGGTCTAACTTTAACTATACTCCTCGCTAAAACGGATATTACTACTACTAACGAGGCCTTCCTATCTGCTAAAGAGCAATCCGACTACGACCTCGCTATTAAGTTATATAATAATAGCGTGATTATAACCCCTAGAGAGCCTTTTGAGTAGTCGACCTAATAAGAGATTGAATCCCTTATCGAATAAGGCATATTTAACTTCGTTAAGTATAACCCTGCTTGCTATAGTAGGATTAGGATTTTCCGCTCCTATATTATTAATAAGGTTAAGGGTAAGATAACCTAGCCCTATAAGAAGTCGAGACTTATTATTCAGGGCTATGCTAATAATAATAAAGAGGCTATTTTAACCTAGGCCCCTATAATCCAAAGAGCTAGTTAATAGCTAATCCTCGTGATCGCTCTGTTATTATTAGCTAATAGTAAAACCTTTTAGATCTATAATATTACCTAAGCCTATATCCAGTCCGCTACCTACCTCGCCCGCCCTATCCTTGCTAAAATCCCCGCTTAAATATAGTATAAATACCCTAATAATACTATTATAGAGGTTATAAAACCCCTCTATAGCATCGCTAAGGCTAGTACCTATTAGTAAGCTATATATAGCTGCTATTATAAAGAGAGGCTCGAGATAGAGACTTCGTTATTTAACCCCTGCCTGCTTATATTAACGAAAAATAACCTATCTTTCGCTATTATAGGTATATAAACTAACGATATATTAGGCCTATTAAACGACGTGTTTTCCGCCCTTGAGGAGGCTGAATTAACTAAAGCCGGCTTTTTAGCTAAACCTAAGCAGACCCTCGCTGTTAGTAACCCCCTTATATTCAACGGGGGGATTATAACGATTAATAATAGCAATACCCTCACCCTCTGCTAAAAGGACTAAGGGCTTAAGTTATGCCCTATTAACCCCTCTGCTAACGAAGCCGTCCGAAAGCAGTAATACGTTAAATAACGCACCCGCAGCGTATATATCGCGTTAATTTGCTAACCCGAGGCCTATTTCAACCTATCCGTCGCTATATAATAGCAAAACCCTATAGTTAATAACGTTAGAATCCTTAACTAGCAAATACTCTAGTAGTTACGATCCCTCGATAGAGGCCTTAGTTTTATCCTGCTTAACCTCGCTATTGCGAAACTATTTATTTTTATTAATAGATCTTTTGCTAATAATAACGACCTATTATTATAACTAGGTTTTATTATTATACTAGCTAATGAGATTAATAATAATAAGGCTATTAATATATTCGAAATTAATAATAACATCGTCTACTATAGCTCGATGAAGTCAAAACGCGTTACCCGCAGCATACTAGCCTCAGAAATCTATAGCATAGTTACTAGCGTTAATATAGCCTATGCGATTATAATAACTCTCTAAAAGGTCTCCGATCGACTAGACCTACTATTAATATCAACTATTATTTATACTAACTCGTATTCGCTATATAAGTGCCTCGTTAAGCTAGGTATAACGAAAGAAAAGCGCCTTATAATCGATATAATAGCGCTATAGTAGTCGTACGAGCGCTATGAGATCGCGGAGATCCGCTAGATCTATAGTAATAATAACCTAGCCGACGGACTCACGAAGTCAATGCTGAATAAAGCCCTCTAACGGCTTATTAATAATAATAAGGCGACAATATGGATAGAGGGGTGGGTCGTCCGATAGTAGTTAGGACCCCGGCCTGTAGCCGGGGCCCTGCGCGCGGTAAAACCGGGGATATAGCATATCGGGGGATAATGATAAAACGTGCGAAGACTGCGGTTATTAGGCTATTTAGGCCCCTTTTATAAGTAGTACTATTTAGTGGTTATCTCGATGAAATATAGGCTATTATAGGGTAAGCACTAGTAGTAATAAAAGACTGCTAGTATTAGAAGCCCAGTCGGCGGTTCGTGGCTGACCCGACCGGCGCCACGTCGGGCCGATCGGACCTACCTATTGCGCCGATTCAACCAATAGGAGGGCCCGGACCCTATATGCAAGGACTGCCTATATAGCCATCGTAACCACCAAACCTACGATAGATAGATATCACGAATAACTATAGTATTACGGAAGAACCCTATCTTTCTGGTACTATTACCTGCGCAGGATAGTTATTCCGACAGTTACTTATAATATAATCCTAGTAATTATATATTAGATAACTAAAGTAGTATAGTTCTTAGCGATAACTAAGCGACTAGATGCTATAGGTTTAGCGAGGATCCTATATTAAGAAATTAAGTACTAATATAGCACGCTAGAGGTTATTATTAATAACTAAGATAAACTAATTACTAGCTAGTTCTAGCGAGACTAGACTAAGGCCTGAGATATAAAAGGGCGCATCTCTACTGCATAGCATCTATAGATAGATAGCTAGACCGAAAGAATATACTAGACCTTAACTATATACCTTATAAAGTTTAGCAAAAGCTCGCGCAACTAATAGGCAATATAACTAGTTAAGGCCGAATTTTTATATAATAATAGCAAATATGCTACTATTAGCATATCCCTATTTAAAGCCCTTATAGGATACTACCCTCGAATAGTTAACTACTGCTTGCTAAATATGAAGATTAGGACCTAAGGGGTTAACAAAAGGCTTAAGAAGCTAATAGAGGTTTGCTAAAGAATAGCTAAGACCTAGCGATATATAACTAAGATATAAGCTAAGAATGCGAATACTAGAAGAAAAGCGTAATTATATTATATTAGAGATATTATAGGACTCTTAATAAAGAACTTCTATTTTATAAAGAGTTAGCGAAAGCTCGCCTTAAGATTTATTCCTATACTAGTTATAGAAGTTATAAGCCCTAATACTTATAGAGTATAACTCCTAGAGAAGTATAGTAGAGTATATAATATCTTCTCTATTGCTCTGCTTAAGCTATAGTATAGCTAAAAGCTTGCTAAGGAGTAGCTCCCGGACCTTAAAGAAGACCCTGAGGAATAGGAAGTTAAGGATATTATATTATAGAGAGAAGTGCTAATAGGCCCCCTATATTTAGTTAAGTAGAAAGGCTAGCTAGTAGAGTATAATACCTAGGAGCCTGAAGAATACTTAGCGAATGCTTTGCAAATCCTTGCTAGATTTAAGAAATAGTAGTATAAGTTGTATTATAAGTAGGATAACGAGTAATATAGATTAATAAGAAAAGTTAAATAACTATAAGATAGCTAAAACGCTAAAGAGAAGACCCCCTCCTATAAAAGCAATATAAACCCTATAGGTATCTAACCCTATATTATTATAGAAGTCTACTATACTCTCGCCGAAGTTCCGCTAGTACTACTACTTATTATCGTTATTATTACCTTCATCATTATTAATATTATCCTCACTCTCCTCCTTAGAGCTATTGCTAGTAATACTATTATTACTACCCTAACTATCGCTCTCTATAGTATTATTAGAGTCGCTATCCTCTGCAGCTAAGGACTCATCCTCCTCGCTACTACGAACCTAGTACTACTAAGCTATTACTAAGGTATTACTAACCTTCTTCTAAGAATTTAGTTAAGGCATAGGACTACTACTAATAACTTTAAAGATAGTAACGAGAGCTTAGTAGTAAGTATTACGAAGTATATAGGAACCTTAGACCTTTGAAAGCTCCTATAAAAGAAGTGCGGATATATAGGTATTGCTCCTCAAAAGCTATATTATAGGGATATTAGCAAGCTTATTAAGAAAGGTAGCCTACTTAAAGATATAGGTCTTATTATATAAGTAAATAGGGAGAGTATTATCGAGCTATATTATAATCTCTTTAACTAAAACCTTATCCTTAGCCTAGCGAGCTGCTTATAAATATATATTAGACTAATAAAAGGGTAAGACTAACTATAAGGTAAAACCTACCTTAAGCGAAACCTATAGATACGCCTAGGTATATAAAGCTATACTCTCCTCGATACCTATAGCGAGGAGCTAGTTCTTATAGTTCTTAGAACTAGGCTTAAGATTAGTAGGGTTTACTAACTAGTTATAGAAGTATTAGAGAAGCTCCTGCCCCTACTCTATAGCTATAAAGATATAGAAGATCTCGCGCTATTAATATTAGCTAGTAGTAATCGCATAGATATAATGCTTAACCTAGTTCTAATAGAAATAAGTAGTATTAATAAGATAAGTAGGAATCTAGAAATAGGAAAAGTTAGCCTATACCCCTACTAAACGATTGCTAAACTCACCCTATAGCACTTAATACTATGAACCTAGTATAACTTATATATATAATCACTATTATATCGATAGGCGTAGATAACCTAGGTATTCTTAGGGAGCTATAGCGCGCAGCTAACGCAGGGTTCGCTACTACCCGCTTAATTATGCTAATAGTTACTACTACTAAGTTTAGCCTTAGTAGGGCTATACTTAGCGAGGAGTTAGCTAATAAGGCTCTTAGTGCTTATGATATTTGAGGAAGTATTAAAAGATAGGAAGGGTTTATAAAGGCTTAATAAAGGGCTTAGATAATATAAAAGTAGTTATTAAATAATATAGTATAATAAGGAGGGAAAAGAACTAACCCTAGGGCGGAAAAAAGCTATTATTTTATAGATAGCTAAAGAGACCTCGCTAAACTATTGCAAAGGTAGATATAACTTTAGATAGCAAAGAATAGTAGTTACTTACTATAGCAGGTGCTACCTACTAGGAGATAGACGTAGTGAATTATTAGCAATAGTTACTATCTAACCTACTTAATAGCCTCGTAATACGCCTATTTAGAAGGGGGATAATAGGATAAAAAACGAAGTTATTATAAGGGTATAATATAAGAAGGTGCTCGCTAGATAAAGGGCGAATAGCAGGAGAACTAAAACGAAACTACTATAAGGATAACTACCCTCTTTCAAAAGGAAATAATAGGATAAAAAAGTTATTATAAGGGTATAATATAAGGAAGTGCTTGCTAGATAAAGGGCGAATAGCAGGAGAATAAAAATAAAGTTACTATAAGGATAACTACCCTCTTTTGAAAGGAAATAATAGGATCCCTTTAGAATAGCCCGGATAGAGAGTATAAAAGGGCTTAAAAGGAGAGGAACTATAAGGAATAGGACTATAGGCTTAGCTATTATATCTATAACTCTAAGGGCCCTACTATCTTTTAGCAAATATTTAGCAAATAGTTACTACGCTAGATAATAGTAGTAATAAGTAAAGGACTAGGACCTACCCCAGATAGCTAAGAAGGATAATAATAGAGGGCCGACCTATAATACCCGATCTTATAATAAGGACTACTATAATTAGAAGGGGGATAATTATAAGGGACTAGATACCTAGACTAGAGAAACCGGAGATGCTTTAGCTAGTATAGGCTAAAGGGATAGAGAGGCCTATAGGTCTAGGGTATAGAACCCTTATAGCGAAGACCTAGTAAATACTTACTAAAGGCTAGAAATAAAGGATCTTAGGGGAAGTAAGTAAAAAGTAGTATAATAATACTAATCCTACCTTTTGGGTGCTTCTGCTATTAGTTTGACCTGACCGCGGCTCTTAGCCCCTCGATACCTTTACATATTATTATATTTAATAGAAAGGTATAAAGTCTATTGCCTTGCTACGAATCCTTCTAGGCACCTAGTAGTATATAGTACTATCTTAAGGTCTAATATAATCTTATTTATTATAAATCATATATTAAAATTAAATCTAAATTAATTATAGTTAGTCTAGGTTCCCCCTTTATACCTAAGTATTAGGAGGTGCTTCCCCTAAAGTTCTAACTAGTGCTTCTTTGCTTTAGGGTTATTATTAATAACTATTTAGTAGGTAGTAGGGTTATCTATTAGAATTAATAATTAGCTAGCCCTTAAGGCCTGAAGACATTCTTATTTATACTTTAGTTAACTCTTCTTTTCTTTCTCCTTAATAAGATAATCTAATTTAGCCTCTATTAATTAGTTGCTTAGTTCTTTGCTAGTGCTCTTATTATTATTCTACTTAGTAGGTATCTTATCCTAAGTTTAGCTATTTAGTAGTTCCTATCTAGCAGGGGATCCTACCTCCCTAGTAGACCTGCGGGTAGGTATTATATTATTATATTATACTACTCTAATAGTCTATACCCCTATTAGTATAGGTAAGAGAGAAGAACGTGTTATAAAAGGGTATAGTATAGAGTAAGAGAGTTAGTATATAGGTATAACTAAAGTTAAATATTTATTCTTCTCTAGCCCTCTAGCCTATTATATAAAGGTGCGTGAGGGCTAGAGGACTTATCTAGGGGGCTATCTGGTGCCCCCCCTCTATAGACTTCCCTAGGATAGTCCGACAGGCCCTTTTCCCTGCGATATTGTCCTGGCTCGTGACATCCTGCCCCAAATGTTCCCTGCTACCCAAGTTACTCAGTACGAGATAATTGAGCCTAAGGCGTGAGCACACGTCAGTAGATAGTTTGAAATCAGCACTATCAAGTACATGGCGGGTGTGCTCCAGCGCGTGGCGTGTGTTTTACTCCGCCACCCGGCCCCACGACTCCAGTGCCTCTCGGCCAAGCGTGAAATCCCAAGTTGCTTCTGTTGTGATCTTTGTTGAACCACTGCAAACTTCATACCGGAATATGAACGCCTCTCCAAGTCCACCATGCCAGATTTCCATAACCTTGAGGCGCCGCATTCGAGCTGCTGCCCTACTTGCCGCCAACAGCAATGTATTGATCTCCTTCGGGCTCCTTGTTTTCCTCGTCATTTGAGAAGTAAGTGTCAAGCGTTCAAGCTTTTTCCATTAAACAACCTTCGAAGGCGTCTTCGAGTTTTGGTCCAACGAGCCAAAGACCCGCAGAAAATCCGCTGCTTCAATCGCTTGGGATACGGCCAAGGCGCGCAAATGGCGGCTGGCTCTCCAAGCGGCCAGTCCAAGTTCGTGATCCATCTTCTTTGGTCTGCGACAGAAGATTTTCTTTTACTGTGCCCCCCAGACTGTCAAAGTTGTAACGTTGGGCGGCAAATTCTCAAACAGCGTTTTGATGGCATCGTCTCGCAGCTGTTGATGGCTTTCCTCGATGCCCCGCCATGGCTCATAGTTAATTTGCCTAACGTGACTGAGCTTAGGAAGAATCTCCTTGAGGGCAAGTGGAGCTAATGATTGATACAACTGTCGGTCAATTCCGAACCTCCAAATCACTGATAGGTCCGGCAATGGTGGAAGTTCGGCTTGGACATCGATGTCGAGCAAGTTGCCAATTCTCCGCTGATGCGAGCCCCGTATTGAAAGAGACTGAAGATCGATAGAACCATGACATTGGCGGTACATCTCGGCCTGGTACGTGTTTCAAAGAACGGGAAAATGATGTTGAGTATCGCTAGGCGAGCCAGCGCATATATTCAGCCAGACGGAATGGCCCAGGGAAGGATCCCAAGTCGATAGTACTGAAAAGAGAAATCTTATAGCCTCAGTAAATCGGGCGTTGTTCTCGCGGATAGTTTGATCATTCTCGCTTTGATCGCATGTCGAGCAAGTGTACCGTGCCAGTGGAATGTAGAACTTCATGTTTTTAACCAGGCCTCTTCGGTCGCCGCTTACGATATTGTTGAAATCATTGAGTTCCTCGGGGGAATAAGTGATTCTGAGCTTTCTGAAAGTTATCTCCTCGAAGAAGAACTGCCACTCGCGACAGACGCTAGCCAGTATGGATCCCTGGCAATCATCCTGTTCGATGGCGGCTTTCAATACCATAAATCTTAACTCGTTCGACAGCCCTTGCCATCCACAAAGCACCTTGGACGTCATCGCAAGCTGTCACTGCTCGACAGGCGATTTTTCGTTACCAAGGCTTTTGGGATCGAAATGGGCAATTCATTATACTGATGATCTGACGTGAGAGTGTGTTTTGCGATGATTACAGAGTCGTCACCTTGTGAATTCAAACTTGATTTTAACGAGCCGCTGATGGGTTGTGGTGTAGATGCCCAGTGTGGGTCGAGCTCTATGATTCCTTCTCGGAGCCGCTGCTTTATCGATATTTTTAGCCTTCTCTGGAAAAGTTTCGGGTTGCGTCGTTGGTTGTTTTTTTTTGTTTTTTTTTTTTTTTTTTTTTTTTTTTTTTTTTTTTTTTTTTTGGTAAAGTTGCTGAGTGAGATATTTTTATTTCGTGTGAAGGGGTCAAGCTTTATGCGTCTCAGGCTATGCCCAGCAGAAATGAGTCACCTTGTTCACTTGAGGTATCATCCAGGTCCTCACTCAAACAAGGTTTCATCCATGTAGTCATGTCGCTCGATTAGAATAAATTTCGCCTTCGTAGACTCTACGTTTCATAAGAATTTGCTGCTTCATATCTCGCTGGACACAATGTACGTTACAACTTGAAGAAACAAAACCAAGATGAAGATGCAGGTTAACAGGGACCTACAATCCTCCATCACGACTTACGCGTCTTTCTCCATATGGTCATTTGATGTGGCCAAGATACTGCCTACGTTGAAGTTGCTCATTGTCTGAGCGCTAGTTCTGGGTAGTCGGGCAACGGCCATCCGCCCTTCTCCTCGCCTGAAAACTTCGTCGCAAGCTCAGGCAAACGAAGCAAGAAAAGTAGCCAAACTATCCAATGCAGTATCACCACGCCCCAATGCGTGTCAGGCATTACTAACTTAATCATCGGAAGTCCAATCTTCTGGCACTCGTTGATAAACAGACGCAGTGTCTTGTGACCTAGTGATGCAAATTACCCAGCCCGTGGGTCCCATGGGTACCCGCGGTATGGGTTGGGTAGTAACGGGTACTACCCAGAATGTTAGAAGTTACCCATGGGTACCCATGGGTAAGGGGTTTTATATAACTCATTGTAGGCATCTTTTGTAGTAATCGACTTGTAGTAATCTTTTTATAGCCATCCTAGTTCTATTTATCTTCTAATATAAATAGTTTATAAATTTTATATTAACTATTGCAAATTAATAGTTTATACTAAATATACCTTACTTTTAATAGGATCCTTGAGATTAATTTATAACTACTACCTATAGTTATTTATATATAAATAGGCTACCTATGGGCAGGTTAACCCATGGGCTGCGTTACCTATGGGCTTTTAATATGGGCCAGACCTATGGGTAATTTGGGTACCCGTAGAGTACCCGCGGGTGATTTTGGGTACTACCCATTTTGGTACCCATGGGCTTTTTGCATCACTAGGACTCTTGTCGTAGTTAGCGAAGGCCTGAGGGAGGTCGTCGGAGTGGCGGCTGATTTCTCCCGCCAAAACATATGCGCCGACGAAACTGCTGGTAGTCCCCATGGCGCTGAAAGGAGACGGGCAGTGAGCAGCGTCTCCCAAAAGAACAACTCGGCCGTTGTGCCATGTCTTAGTCTGGACCTTTATAACCTCTTGGCTATAAAAGTTCTCTGTTGCTTCCATGCCCTCAATAAATCGACCCGTTTGCCATCCTGCGTTCTTGAAGCGCTGCTTCCCAAATTGCTTTTGCTGATCAATGGTTCCTCTATGGATGCTGGATGCCTCCTTGGAATCGTCTTTCATAAAGAAGTAAACTTGGGTCTCCGTCGGACTGTGGCTTCTTCGGACAGCGCTGCCGTAAGTGCAAACTATTCAACAAACAATACAAGTTAATCGATCAAAGTGATGCTATCACCACTTCCTAATTAAGCAATCCCTCCTCCCTCAGAATTATTAAATACTTTGATA
>JAOQIF010001636.1:0-13067 GCA_026260285.1 Colletotrichum sansevieriae | reverse complement strand
AAGAAATAGTAGTATAAGTTATATTATAAGTAGGATAACGAGTAGTATAGATTAATAAGAAAAGTTAATTAACTATAAGATAGCTAAAACGCTAAGAGAAGACCCCCCCCCCTATAAAAGCAATACAAACCCTATAGGTATCTAACCTTATATTACTATGGAAATCTACTATGCCTTCGCTGAAGTTCTGCTAGCACTATTACTTATCGTTATTATTATTACTCTCGTTATTATTATTATTATTATCCTCGCTCTCCTCCTTAGAGCTATTACTAGTAGTATTACTATTACTACCCTAACTATTGCTCTCTATAGTATTATCAGAGTCGCTATCCTCTATAGCTAAGGACTCATCCTCCTCACTACTATAAACCTAGTATTACTAAGCTATTACTAAGTTATTACTAACCTTCTTATAAGAATTAGATTAAAGCATGCGATTATTACTAATAACCTCGAAGATAGCAATAAGAGCTTAGTAGTAAGCATTATAAAGCATATAGGAACCTTAGACCTTTGAAGGCTCCTATAAAGGAAGTATAGATATATAGATATTGCTCTTTAAGAGCTATATTATTAGGATATTAATAAGCTTATTAAGAAAGGTAGCCTACTTAAAGATATAAGTCTTATTATATAAATAAGTAGGGAGAGTATCGTCGAGCTATATTATAATCTCTTTAACTAAAACCTTATCCTTAGCCTAGCGAGCTGCTTATAAATATATATTAGATTAATAAAATAGTAAGACTAACTATAAGGTAAAACCTTCCTCAAGCAAAAGCTATAGATATACCTAGGTATATAAAGCTATACTCTCCTCAATGCTTATAGCGAGGATTTAGTTCTTATAGTTCTTAGAACTAGGCTTAAGACTAGTAAGGTTTACTAACTAGTTATAGAGGTATTAGAGAAGCTCCTACCCCTGCTCTATAGCTATAAAGATATAGAAGATCTCGCGCTATTAATACTAGCTAGTAGCGATTATATAGATATAATACTTAACCTAGTTCTAATAGAAACGAGTAGTACTAATAAGATAAGTAGGAATCTAGAAATAGGAAAAGTTAGCCTATATCTTCCCTAAATAATTGCTAAACTTACCCTATAGCACTTAATACTATAAACTTAGTATAACTCGTATATATAATTACTATTATATTAATAGGTATAGATAACCTAGGTATTCTTAGGGAGCTATAGCGCGCAGCTAACGCAGGGTTCGCTACTACCTGCTTAGTTATACTAATAGTTGCTACTACTAAGTTTAGCCTTAGTAGGGCTATACTTAGCGAGGAGTTAGCTAATAAGGCTCTCGGCGCTTATAATATTTAAGGAAGTATTAAAAGATAGGAAGGGTCTATAAAGGCTTAATAAAGGGCTTAGATAATATAAAAGTAGTTATTAAATAATATAGTATAATAAGGAGGGAAAAGAACTAACCCTAAGGTAGGAAAAAGCTATTATTTTATAGATAGCTAAAGAGACCTCGCTAAACTATTATAAAGGTAGATATAACTTCGGATAGCAAAGAATAGCAATTACTCACTATAGCAGGTACTACCTACTAGGAGGTAGATATAATAAATTAGTAGTAATAGTTATTATTTAACCTACTTAATAGCCTCATAACGCGCCTATTTAAAAGGGGGATAATAGGATAAAAAATAAAGTTATTATAAGGGTATAGTATAAAAAAGAGCTCGCTAGATAAAAGGCGAATAGCAAGAGAATAAAAAACGAAGTTACTATAAGAATAACTACTCTCTTTTAAAAGGAAATAATAGGATCTCTTTAGAATAGCCCGGATAGAGAGTATAAAAGGGCCTAAAAGGAGAGGAACTATAAGGAATAGGACTATAAGCTTAGCTATTATATCTATAACTCTAAAGGCCCTACTATCTTTTAGCGAATACTTAGTAGATAGTTACTACGCTAGATAATAGTAGCAATAAGTAAAGGACCGGGACCTACCCCGGATAGCTAAAAAGGATAATAACGGAGGGCCGACCCGCAATACCTAATCTTATAGTAGGGACTACTATAATTAGAAGGGGGATAATTATAAGGGACTAGATACCCAGACTAGAGAAGCTAGAACGCCTCGGCTTATATAGGCTAAAGGGATAGAGAGGCCTAGAGGTCTAGGGTATAGAACCCTTATAGCGAAAACCTAGTAAATACTTACTAAAGGCTTAGAAATAAAGGATCTTAGAAGAAGTAAGCAAAAGTAGTATAATAATACCGATCCTACCTTTTGGGTGCTTCTGCTATTAGTTTAACCTGACCGTGGCTCTTAGCCCCTCGATACCTTTACAGTTATCTAGCCTAAATATAATAAAATAGTATTTTGATTATACTATTCTTTTATATATAGCTAGGCTATTATAATTAAACTTTTAGCTTCCTCTTAGAAGATCTTATAGTTTATCTCTAGGTTAATATTACTTAATATGTTTAATATATTATTAGTATTTATTCTATATAGGACTTAGTTTAGGAAATAACTAATAACTTATAAGTAAGCCATATTAAGGTTATATTAGAAGCTTAGGAGTAATCTTACCTAGTTATTATTAATAAGATTAAGAAAGTAATAAATAGCTAGTTTAATAGTTTAGTTCTTATATTCTAATATTCTATTAGACTAAGTATAGTATATAGTTAAGAATCTTAATTTAGTATATAGTTTAGCTTATAGTATAGTTTAAAACCTTAATAGGAACTTATAATTATAATTAGAGATAACAGCTTTTAATATTCCCTAGTTACTATATTAGAGGTTATAAAGAAGAAGGTGTCCCTAGATCTTAGTAATATATATTAAGTAACCTAGGATAACAAGCGTTACTTTAGAGATTTTATTATTTATAATAAGTACTACTTTAAGTAGCGGGAAGTTCTCTATTTTATAGCCTAAATATTATAAAAGTATTTTAAGAAGTCTAATAATAAAGTTTATAGTAATTATATAAAAGGGGATAGCTAGCGTTAATATTAGCTATATTATACTAAGTAGTAGCTAATAATCTATACTTATTATTCTATATTATAAGTAGTTAGCTATATAGTTATTAATTTATTATTTAAGATATAGGATATAAAAGTATTTATTAATAGCTCTCTATATTCGATCCTTACTAAAGTAATAATAGTTATTATAAGCTTTTTTAATAAGTAGTATTATTAACTCTTTTAGAATATAGAGCTTTTGTTTATTAATATAAGGGTTAATAAAATAGAGAAGATTACTATTTAAAATAAAGTTAAGGTCTATATTATCTATCTTTTTATAGTGTATTTTCTATACTTTGCTCTAGGCCTTAAAGTTACTATAAACTTAAATAAGCTTAGTCTTAAAGTTATTATTAAGAGATACCTTAGTTATAAAGTTAATACCTATAGGTATATCGTCCTATATCTTATTAAGTTCCCTAACGTCTATAATAGGGATTTTAGTTATAAGTAGATATAATAATATATCTACTATAATATTTAATATTATACGGATATAATAATATACTAGGGAGAATTAGCTAAGATACTCTAATAATAATATAAGTTATAAGTTAGACCTCGTCTTATCTTCTAACTATAGCGATATTTATTCAATAATAATATATATTACTAAACAGTCTATAAGTATAACTATAGGGTCTTTTCTATATAAATATAATATTAGCTAATACCTTTTTAATACCTAAACTAGGTAAGTTACTTTAAGCTTAGTAAGCTAATATATCTATTCTACTTAGTTAGAGGCTTTGCTAATATAAGCAATTAGGTATATATTATTACGCTTAATAGGGTTATAAGGCTTCTATTTAATATTATTAGCTAGCTAGAAGATTAGCGCGGAGTATTTATATTCTTTTAATAAGTTAAGCTAAGTAAATAGCTACTTATTAGGATTATAATAGAATAAGGCGTTATTTACTAATAATATATCTTTAATACTATTAAAGCTAGCTACTTCTTCTAATATAGGTTTAAAGCTTTTCTTCTAATAAAAGACCTTTCCTATAATACCCTTATCCTTCTCTTAGGCTTAAGCTTCTATAAGTGATATTATTTTATATTATTAGAGTAGTTAAATATAATTACTATAGTATAGTATTATATATTATAGAAAACTAGTTACCCCTATCTAGTATTTAAGCTAATAAAGGTTATAAGGATATTTAATCTTCTTAATAGTATTAATATAGTTCTATATATTTAATAGTCTAAATATTTTAATAGTAAAGCTAAGTAACTTAATAGAAGGGTATCTAATAAATAACTTTTTAGTAGAGAGCGAGTGTCTAATATTAATAAAGAGTTTAAGGATAGCTTTAAGATACTTAAGGTATATCTTAAGGTTCTTCGGGGTAATAATGATATTATTAATAAATATATAGGTATGTTCCTTATATAGTTATAAAGGTCTATCTATAATATATTAAGTATAAGCTAGCGAATTATAGAATCCTATAAGTATTACGTTTAAGCGTTCTTATTTATAATAGCTAATTATAGTAAATCGATTTTAATATTCCTTCTTAATAAGAAATTAATAGAAGAAGGATTAAGTATTAATTATAATAATCTATAGTTTACTATAGAGGTATTTAATAATATCCTACTATAGTAGTATAGGGTATACATCTAAGATTATAGCCTTATTTAGAGCATATATATCTATAACTATTTAACCCTTGAATTTGTTATTTATAATTTACTATATTATAAACACTAGGGTTTTAAATAATATAGATCTAGAGTTACCTTATTCTATATAATCTGAAGTATAAAGCTCGTCTAAGGTTTTATTAATAAGTTTCTTATCTCTTTTAACAATATGGTAAAGTTATTATCTAATATTTATATTTTACTATCCTTTAATAAGTTTAACCTTAAGGTATTAATCCTTAAGAAGGTTAATTAGACCTTAGTCCTTTTAAATAATAGGGTAATATAATATAACCTCTTTAAGGTATTAAATAGCTTTAGTATCTTAGTTATAGATATATATACCTTCTTTAGTAATAACTACTAATAAGCTCTTAGGCTTAGGTATACTTATCTTACTATTTAGGTTAATATTTCCTTTTTAGATATCTCCCTAATTTAGTATTAGGCTATCCTAGTTATACCTTAGTTTATAAGTACTTCCTTCTTAGTTAGATGAGAGATCTCTACTAGTTTACTAACTAATGGTTCTAGTAATTAAATAAGTATTATAAGTTTATAATCTAAGAGATTAAAAATAGAGTAATATATTAAATAGTTATATAATAGTATTGAAAGGGCTACTTATAATTAATTATAAGTCTTTAGCTTAAGGTATCTATTAGATATAAAGGGTAATAGGGTTCTACGATTAGTACCTCTTTTAATCTTTAATAAATAAGGAGTATTATTAATAACTGGAATAAATAATAAATTACCTATATATATATATACACTTTATACTTTAGGCTAAATAGAAGGGACTCTATTTTGCTAATAGTATATTAATTTGGATAGCTAAGCGCTTATATAGTGCGATAGTAATATTTCTAGTAGTATATACATTATAGACATTTAAAGGGACTTTTAAATAGATTTATAAAGGAATTTAAATATTATGATATAATAAAATC
The DNA here is from genome assembly GCA_026260285.1 of Colletotrichum sansevieriae. NCBI lineage: Eukaryota > Fungi > Ascomycota > Sordariomycetes > Glomerellales > Glomerellaceae > Colletotrichum > Colletotrichum sansevieriae. The sequence continues at coordinate 7,443 of JAOQIF010001636.1, read as the reverse complement.
TAGATATAAGATTCTAAGTTTGAGATACTAAGCTTATTAGGTATATTAAAGTCTTACCCTATAAGTAAACTAGTATCTAAATATAGGACTAGCTATATACTTATATAAAGCTTAGTAGTTATTATATACTTATTAGGTCGCTATCCTTATATAAGAATTAAGAAGGTTACTTAAGCAATAGTCTTAAGGCTTCTAATACCTTAGAGCTTAAATACCTTAGGTTCTTATAAGAGGGTATAAAACTATTATAAGTAGGCCTTACTTATAACTAAATAATTAGAGTTTATTTTAATATAGACTATAATTAGTAGTCTATTATAATAGCCTCGGATAATGATTTATATATATATATATATTAGTATAAATATATAACTATATAATACTATAGCTTAATAGGACTAATAATCATCATATTTAGCTAAGTGTCACAGCGCTGGGCTGGACCTACCTGAATTTGGGATCACGTGACTGCTAAGTCACGTGATCTCTAGGCGAGCCTTTACCTTCTCGGGCTATACTAGCCTATAGATAGACTTTTCCCTTTTTTAATATAGAATCTACTTAATATAATATAATTAAAATATACTAACCTTTACTTATTAGCTATTTATAATAGTATTCTATATTTATCTATTGATTCTCTAGAGATAGAAGCATAATATCTTAATTAACTATTATTACCCCTATCCTATTAATTAACTTATATAAGTATAGCATCTAATTAAGGGCTAGGCTAACTAATCTATATCCTAATTAATCTAAATTTAATTAATCCCCCCCCTCTACCTTATAATAATATATTAAATAAGACCTAACTAGCTAGTTATAATTATAAGGCTATTGTCACACGCCTTTTGGTGATATAGTCAGCCATCACGTGGTATTCCACGTGACCACGGTTAGGCTCAACGCCTATCCTTTAAGTAGGAGCCTTCTAGCAGATAAGCTTAGAAGGCTTAGCTATTATAGAATATATTACTATATACCTATAATTACTTATTATACTATTTGTTATTATTTATGCTTATATTGCTCTTTTCCTTGCTTTACTCGTAGTCTTAGCGACCCCTATTATAGCCCTAGGCTAGTAGGAAGACTATAATATCTAGTAGCACGACCTATTCTTTTTTCTCCTTATCTAAGACCTCCCTTATATTATAAAAACTTATAACGAGGTAGAGGACTCGGACTCGACCTCGAAACCCCCTCTTAAAAGTATTTATATATTAAAAAGAAGGAAGTTAAAAAAGTTAAAGAGATAGAGGTCTTAACTATTAACTTATATAGCTAACTATTCGAGTTTAATATTAAATTAGCATAGTAATCCCCCTCTTATAGAGGAATATTATAATATAGGAGATATAGCTAGAATTAGATACTATAACGAGGCTCGTAGGCTCTATGGTTTCTAGCAGGCTTATAAGGACTATAACTTTACCCTTAGCCTTAGCGAACGATTTTATAACTAGATAGCGAACCTCGCTTCTCTCGAATGGGATAATAACTATATACCCTATATAGATATCGTTAATATAGGCTAGAAGGCGAAAGCTAATCTATACTATTACTAGATACTTAAGCCTAATAACTATATAACCGCGTTAATTAGCGTTATTAATGCGATTGTAGCTATAAGGGATACTCTAGCAATAGTAGTACTTTTTATACCCCTATCTAGAGAAGAAAGCCTTTATAGAGCTAGCGAGAGAATCACCCTTTTACCCCTAAGAGATAAAAGAGTTGTAACTCCTATCTAGTCTAGCTAGTTAGATATTAAACCCCTAGGACCTCCTATTAAAGCGAGAGCTATAGTAGATAATATTTATAGTAGGAGTAGAAAAAACCCCGAACTACGAGTTATAGCGCTAGAAGATACTATTATAGGACTATTAGAGCGAAAAATCTATAGAATACTATAAATTCTTTATAATACTACTATAGATCTACTAAAGTAGGATATATTAGCAGGGAGGACCTAGCTGCTATAGTAGAATTTAGCGCTGCTACTAATATTTTTACTATTATCCTAGGGGCTCTACTTAGAGCTACTATCCTAGGGTCTCGAGGCTTTACTCCTTTGAGTATTTAGCTAGCTCGAGGCTAATACTAGGGTGCTATAGCCTATAGGAACTTAATAGGAAGGTAGATTTGCCTAATATTATGGTATTTTTTAGCTAGATGCTAATAAGAAGTATAGTATAGAGCTTATCTTTTATAACTAGGATATTCTATGCTATAAGGAGATAGATCTATAGATCTCTAGCCTAGATACTAAAACTACTAGCCTAGCTATAGCTTTAGAGATTATATAGAATTAGAGCTCTCTATTGCGAGGGAAAGCACTTAGCTAGTGGGAATACTAACTTAGGCTAATTAAACGATAGAACTACTTCTATATAGGATATTATACCCTATATAATACTATTAGGAGACGTTTTATACTAACCTAATAGGAGTCTATCTAATAGATTGCTATATATAGGTTTACTATAGAAGACCTTAAGGGAAATAGAGATATTTATAACTTTACCTAAAACTATTTTAAATATAGCAGAGCGTAGATAGGACTAATATCTATAGTTAGCTAGCTATTAATAATCTTCTATAATATAATCAACCTAGAGCTTTAGCGATTCCTAGACGAACTAATAGCTAGCAATACTCTCAAGGATTACCTTAATATAGCTAAGAAAAAACGCAAGGCAGTTTAGCGCAGACTCTAGGCGCTAATTAGTATTAATTATATATTAGAAGAATCCGACGATGCGATATAGAATAGTAATAAGGGATAATAGAATAACTGAGACTTCTAATAGGATAACTATAATAATCTGCAACCCTAATAATGTTATTAACCTTAGCAACGCTTCTAGCGCTCTAATAACTGCTAAAACTGGAAAGATCGCTGCTTATAGAACTAGCTATGGAGAAACCCGGGTTTTCGATATTATATAAAATATAATAGACTAGGCTAGATAGACTTAGATGCTTATTATATATAGGAGGATTATAATAATAACTATAATATTAACGACCTCGTCGATAGCAGCTATATCCTGCTAGATATATAGGAAGTCCCCCACGATTTAGCTACTCTATTAGAGCAACTACGCAAAGAGGAAATAGCAGGCTAGATAATAGATATCGCAGCTATAGCGAGAAGTATGCTAGCGATCTCCCTAACTACTTTAGTTATAAACTCTACTAATATAGTAAACTTCGCAGGTCTCGTTGCGATTCTCTTAGCAAATAACATATAGGTATTACTTAAGAAAAACTAAATTATCGACGCCTAGGTAAAACTAGTGAAACGAATAATACTAGCTAAACGGATATATCTCCGCTTTAACGTGAAAAGCGATAATATAGCTAGCCTAGAGGAAGTCTATATTGATATAGGCGCCTTAATAACTCTAGTTAATAGGAATTAGGTGCTACGCTTTGCGCAGAATCCCACGTTCTAGACGATAGAACTATAGAAGATGAATATAGTAGACTTAACCTTTTAGGTAATAGAGCAGGTTATATTCAACTTTTATATCCTAGGCACTATTAGCAACGTGGAGATTAATAGCTACGTTATCGTTATAGCTAGAGTTATAAATACTCTTAGAGCGAATCTTCTGCTAGGAATACCGTTCTATAAAGATCACGGACTAGTTATAGACTTTAATAAGGGTATAGTTAAGTTCCGCTTAGTATATAGAATGCAATATCTAGTCTAGTTCAGGAGATAGCACCTAGTAACTAGATAAATTAATAATACCTATACCGTGGTTATTCCCCTATAGAGTGACGTATTCGTTATAACCAGCTTTATTAACCTCCCTATATTAAGCTAGCGAGGCTCTAATACTTAGCAGTTTTAATCTAGTTATATTAGCGTAGTTAATATAATAGTTATAGCAGATAACCCTAAGCTTATCCTTATGCGAAATATAACAGATAGGCTAATAATAATCCTAAGAGGATAGTAGCTAGGCTATATTATTCTAATAGAAGTAGAGGAGATTACTAACCTCATTAACTACGCGGACGTCGTCACCCTTATAAGAGGAGAATCAAACTCGCACTAGTTCTTATAACATAAATTTAACAAGGCTATAGGTAATATAGCAGCTAGCGCATGGTTTATAACCCCGCTTATTAAATCTAGCCTAGGACTGCCTCGTTAAGCGGATAATATTCTATCTTATAGAATATCTAAGCTAAAAGATATCCTAGTTATATATAGCAAGGATAGAGTTAAGATCTATAATTAGGATGCGGTTTTTGCTAGTAGACTTAAGGAAATCCTTAATAACTGAGACATCTATTGTAATAAGGGGATCGTACCTATGCTAGATAACTAATATATATATATTAAGCTCGTTGAAGGGTGGCAAAACTAGAAGGCTATAGTAAAGCCTTACCCCCTTAGCGCTAAAGACCTCGAAGTTATTAAGAATATCTATAGTAAGATATATACTAATAGCAAGATAGTATGGGGTAATAGACTAATCCTAGTTATCTATCTGCTCTTCGTTATATAGCGGGTAGTTAATAGTATAAAAAAAGGCAGGGTTATTATTAACCTTCGCCCTCTTAACTAAATTACTATCCTAGATATATACCTGCTTCCCGACTAAGATAATATAATAGATACCCTCAGAGGGAAGAAATATATAACGATATTTAACGCTACTAGGTTCTTCTACTAACTGCTAATCTACTTGAGATACTATAATAGGATAGTAGTAATAAGTCCCTGCGGTATCGAGGTTTCTAACGTTATCCTCATAGGATTTAAGAACTCGCTAGCCTATATCTAGCGTTTTATAAACCGCCTCCTGCATAACTACTAGCACTTTGCTTAAGCATATATTAACGATATTATTATTTTTAGTAATAGTAACGAGGACTATCTCTAGTATATTGATATTATTCTTAAGCTCTTTAAGAATAACTACCTTTATATTAGACCTAAGAAGTCCTTTATAGGGTTTCTTAAAATAAGACTCCTTAGCTATACTATAAATACTAATAGTATTAGATAAATAGAGGATAGGATTATAGCTTTTAAGAACCTCTGCTTCCTGAAAACTCTCTATAATATTAAGAGATACCTCGGAATAGCTAGATAGCTATGATATAATATACCCTAGTATGATATTATTATAACGCTGCTATAGGATAGAAAGACCTATCTCACTATAAAACTCCGCAATAAGAATATACTTCCTAATAGTCTATTAAAGGTAGTTTAAATAAAGAGGGTCTAAAAGGTGTTATTTAAGCTAATACTAAGCGAGCAAGAAGCGTAGAATGCCCTCTAGGAGAATCTCTATAACTAGGTTATAAGATACTATTATAACCCGAATAAGCCTATATTTTTTAAGGTTAATGCCTATAAAGATAGCTTTAGGCTTATAATATTCTAACTAAGCATCCTATAGAATAGTACTAATATACCTAGTAAAGATATCGCGCAAATCTATATCTAACTAGTGCTTTTTCTATCTAAGGTTATATCGCCCTTAGAAAAGCGATACTTTACTATAGAGGTGGAGGTAGTAGTAGTAGTATAGGCTATAAAGAAGCTCTATAAGCTCGTATAATTAAATAAGCACCCTATATAGATTCTTATAGATTATATAGCTATAAAGGGAATTCTTATGTATACCTCGCTATAGACTATAGACCTTAATAAGGCTAACTTGCAGCTTATGAGCGCTGCGAACTACCTATTATAATTTAACCTTAATATTACCTATATACTAGAGAAGCTTAATATTATTTCTAACGCCCTCTCGCGCCTGCTGTTGCTTATAGCCTTAGGATGAGCTGATAGGTTTGAGGATAGCGATATCCTCGCGGAAATAACCTATAGCGATAATAATAATAACATAGGATTTATAGATATAGTTAACTAATCAGCTGAGAAGTTATAAGCCTATAGAGCAATAGGGGAGATAACTATAAGCATTTCGGAGGACTTTATCGCTAAGATTATAGATAACTATATTAATAACACGAGGTATAGCAAAATTCTTAAATAACTCCGATCCTAGTAGAAGGAACTAGGTAAGTAGTAGTTACTATTCGATACTACTACTAAGGAAAATAGCGCTAGAGCTGCTAAAAGAGCCCTAAAATACTATTAAACAACTCCTTAGAGTCTATTGCTAGAAGGGCTTATCCTTTATATAGCTATAGATAGCACTTAGAGACTCTGTATTCTATATAAGTTAGTACCTACGATTCTCCGCCTTAGTTATAATAAAAAATACTACTTTAGCGCAGACCGTATAATAATAGAAATATCAACTTTTTAGTTTTATAATAAGAAGTTGCTTATATAACGATATATCGCCTACTATAATTAGTATAAAGAGAACTAAGTTAACTACTAAAGGCTACTAGGATAGCTATAACCTATCCCCGTTATAGATATCCCTTATAATACTATTACTATAGACTTTATTACTAATATGCCTAAGGTGCTATCCTATAGAAGTCCCTACGCCCTACTAGGTTTCCTAGAGTTAGATATATTAGTAATAGTAATATATAAATTCTTAAAAAAGATAATCCTTCTTATAGGATATTTAACCTATAGAGCAAAAGAATAAGTAATAGTCCTACTCTATGCATTTTTCCTCTTAGACTAGGGAATTCTATATTATATTATTAGTAACTAGGATCCTAAGTTTATCTCTATAGTATAATATATAATATTTAACGCCCTTAATATCAGGCTCCTCCTCTTAATAGCATACTACCTATAGATAGATAGATAGAGCGAAAGAATAAACTAGACTACTGAGATTATAATATAGTTCTATACGTCTAAATCCCTTAATATCCTATAGACTGACGTACTACCTGCCCTATAGTATAATCTTAATAACTCCCTATCTGCTATAATTAGATAATCGCTAAACGAGGTTATACTCGGATTTAAGCTACGAAGTATTCTTAATATAATTATATAAACGAGCGCCCTAACTAAGAGCCTTACTATCCTTAGGGAGATATATTAGAAGGAGGTATTACTACTTATTAATATAGCGAACGCCTCGCATAAGGAGAGATATAATAACTACTATACTAATATAACTTTTAATAAAGGGGATAAAGTCTAGATATAACTTAGTAAAGGATTCTACTTGCTAAGATAATATAATAGCAAATAGACCTCTAGATAGATAGGACCCTTCTGAATTAAGCGTATTATTAGTCCTCTTGCCTATGAGGTAGATATTCCTAAGCACTAGCAGGTTTACCTAATCCTCTCTATAGCCTAGCTATATAAGCTAGCCTAGGGAGAAGACCTATTTAATTATAAGACTCTGCTACTAAAGCCTATTAAGGTTAATAGTAATAAGGAGTAGGAACTTAACTATATTATTAAATAAAGAGTCTTATAGAGGAGTTATAAACCTATTATTAAATACCTCGTCT